>UZAN01040279.1:34130-44595 GCA_900618425.1 Echinostoma caproni
GCCTGGCTGAAGACTGGTGTGATCAAGGCCGATCACACAGTGCGTGTGACTGGAGAGTTTCGGCTTCTCTATCGGGTTCGGAGATTTGTCACCCTCCTCGACAGACGATAGATCAGCGGCTGACTGTTTAACTGCATCTTGCGGAGCGTTAGTGGGTGCCCCCTGATGCAGTTGTTGTTCCTCAGGGGGAATTCCAACTGCAATTCTGGGCCAACGTCGCCCCGGATGATGCGTCTGGTGTAGATCAGGTCGCCTCTCAGTCGTCTTTATGACATGGGGAACAGTCCCGTTGCACTCAGTCGACCCTCGTAGCTCATCCCACGTAGTCCTTCGACGAGGCGTGTAACAGTCTTTTGCACTCTTTCTCGTTGAGCAACCTCTGAAGCCGTACAAGGAAAATCCGCCGGGCCGCCATATTTCAATCGGAGGAGTACGTGGGAGGCATACAGCAACTTGAAGGCCGCCAGAGGTAACGGACCAAACGAACGGCGGATAGCATCCAACACACTCCACGCAGATGCACAGGCTTGTCTGTCTGTGAACCATAAGTAGTGAAACCACCAACCGCTCAACCGTCTTGCCGACAACTGATGTGAGGCACACGGGGAGGTAGTAGCCTGGTGCAGCTTTCGTTCCGCCCTTGTAACTCGGAACCACAACCACTTTTTCCTAATCTCGGGGCAGTCTTTCCGAGCGCATTGACAGGTTTAAAAGCCATGTAATTAAGAAGAAGAGCTGAACCGCCAGTTCCTTGAGCATGAGGAGATGAATACCATCCGGGCCTGGAGACTGACTCGCCTTGATCGACTGGAGCACTCTTGTTACCTCCCCTTCTGAAAGATCTACGAAGGTGAACAACGATGTGGTTCTGTGGTAAGCAAAGAGTCGTTTAGGAGCTTTCACTGAGTCAGCTGCCAGCTTCTCCTCGAAAGTCCCCCGCTTGGATCTTTTGAACTCCGTGCACTCATTTCGTATTCTCCGATAGCGAACGTAGCCTGCACCGGTGGCCCGAAAAGCTTGCCAAGAGCGGTTTTGACACCGGAGTAATCGTCACAGTTCAGGAGCAAACCATGGCGGCCCAAATGTTCGCGGTCTACTATGAGTTGCTGGGGCGAGCGTGTCAGTAATGGTGAGGATACCGTCCCGAATGCGTTCCCACACCAACTCTACGTCATTCACCTCATTAAGGATCGGTGGCAGCCACGGCTCAGCCATGGCGACTGCCCGTGCCGCTTTAAACTGTATGCACCATACATTTCGACCTCTATGTAATCCCAGGAGTGCTTGGGTAGCATTCTGTCAACGAATAGCCAATACCATATGGTCACAGCACCCTAACGGAGAGTGGTGCTCGATCTGTTCTACATCGGAACTCCTCGGCGATATCACCAGGTCTAGAATCGATCCCCGTCCGCTCTGCTGCCGCGTCGGTGACTGCACATGCTGAAGCAAGGAAAGTTCCCGTAAGGTACACAGCAATTCACGAGAGAAGTGATCCGCGCCGGGTCTGGTCAGTCTTGTGACCAAGTGCACGTTAGGAGCGTTGTAGTCCCCGGGAATAAGGCATCGACCGCCACCTGCCCATCTAAGCATGGTTGTCAGGAGTTCGAGGAAGGCTGCCGCTAGGGTTCGATATAATACCCCTATGTGCACGTATCCTCCTGATAGCTTGGCACGACACCAAACCGCTTCTCCGAAACCTTGCGGGTCCGCAAATGTTTCCAGTTTGCACCGCAGGTAGGCCAGATCGGACGAACAATGCTGCCCCCCACCAATCCGTTCAGGGTTTCTTTCGCCTCGAAACATGGTATTCCCGGGGAGGGCGACTTCCGAGTCCACAATGTTAGCGTTCAACCAGGTTTCAGTGAGCGCCAACACCGTTGGACTATGATTTTGCACCCAGATTTCCAATTCATACCTCTTGCTCAAAAGGCCCCTGATGTTCTTAAGCATTTTATCGGGTCCTCTTCGGTCTACTCCGGTCCTCCTCTCCGTTCCTGAATGCCCTACTCTGGAGCCGGTTTTGGAGACACGATCAACAGGGATCTCCACCGGAAGTAAGAGCGCCTCTTGTGCACACGAAAATCCCGAATTACGAGATTTGCTTCCCCATTTGAGCGGCGCTCGTGTAGTTCGGAGAGTGCCTTTCTTAGTTGTTTCCTCTGCACAGGGTCTAGATCTTTGAGGATGCGTATTCGTTCGCCCTTGAGTCTATGTGTCCGTTGAAACATAGAGGCTGCCCCAACTTCCGATCCTAGAACCACCTTGAGCGGACGAGTAGAGCCGGCAGAGCCGTTTGCGAGCTTCCCAAGGCGGAACGCTGACTTTACACAGATGGTTTTTGCCGAGGTTTCTTCTCCCGGGGTGAATACCCGTCCCAAAGTCTCGTGCAGAAGGGTAATGCCTTGGTTGAGCCTGGTCTGCAATTCAAATTGGACTCCGGCAGGTTTACAACAATAAGACATTGTTTGCGCGATGTTGGGGGATTGCGAGCCCGGGGTATGGTCCACGCACCGTCCTCGCCGACTCGGTTCGCGTTCGCATTCCGTTGAATGCTTTGTGATATACCGGATCCGGGTTTGAAGCTTCTGGGGGCTTCCGTCAATGAAATTGGAGCCGCCTTCGTTGTCTTGGATTCGCCACAGGGAGGATTAGGAGAGATCGTTGGAGCGGTCTGACGATCTTTTCGCCTTCTGCCATTTGTGGTTGGCGGCGCTGATACTACCGAGGGTGGTGAAGGGGGATTCCTGAGCTGTTGATGAATCACGGTTACATCCATCTCCGACATAGAATCGTTCGTCTTTGGGGTATGGGCGTCCCGATGTAGATTCACGGAACACTCGTAGCACACGGTTTTCACAAATTTGTACTTGCAAGAGTTTAGAAACTTGTACCCCTCCTGGTTATTGTTGTGTCAAGCCATTACAGCCGTCACATTCAACATTCTTGTTACGGGAACCAATGATACGTTGGCAGATGACGTAGCCATTTTTGTTCTAAATTGGAAAATATATTGTCGGGTATTCCACGAGATAAATTGATAATCCACAATAAATTCAAAATCACTCAGATGAAAACGGTACACGCCTGGTGTAGCGCAGTTAATTTGTGTTTCCTCTTTTTTATATGAAATGATGTTATATAAATTGTCACTTATTAGCCATTTGATGAGTCGCCAAAAAAGCTTTCTCACTAAACTGCAGTTTTCATACATAGATCTCTTTTTGAAAATTGGTGACTCACTTGAGAAATCAATACTCCAAAAGAAGTTGAAATTTCGATGATAATGAGTGAACCTTGTAAACAAATAGTTCCTTCCTCATTTTGGATGGTTTTATGTTCGCCACATGTAACCCACAAAATGAGTGCATGAAATCAAACATATTCCCGAATAAATTTAATAAACCAAAACCTATAGGCTCAAATGTTTCGTAAGTGATACGGAGAAAGGTCACGGTAAAACTTGAAGTGGTGAATTACTTCTCTTCCCTGTGTGCTATCGAGAGGGTTGGCGAAAACAACTGCTTCTCACAAACGCATGCTGTTCATGATGGTAGAATTGATGGGGATAGGGTTCCAACCTTGAATATTATGCTCTAAAATATGTTTCATAACAGTGAATTTGAGTTTGAACACAATGATCTCATCAGCTGATGCCCTTACAAGTATTGGGTGGGATGAGACCTTGCACTCACTCACAGTAGAGATGATTACAGGAGGAAATGGAGAACATAGCACATTGAATGCTGAGTGCAAGGTTGAATGGATCTGTTTCCGAGTAAGTTAATCAATCACAAAATTCACTGGTGTTCATTTACTCAAAGCTTTGCTGTCCCTTCAGTTCTGTTTGGCATTTACCTTGGTTAACTAACCCTCGCATTCCGAGCAATTTACCGAGAGAAGTTTCTATTATTTGTGGTGTAGAATGACCAAAATGATGAAACAAAAATGGTTAAATAACTAGCATACAGATTCATCAATACATCAGATACCTCCTGTTCCATCTTGAATTATGACTAAACAACATAAAACTCCAGGCTGCAAACAAATCAGTAATGTATTTCACTTCACTCCAAGCGACTATAAGAGTCAAATAAAGTCAAAATAAGCCTTAAGCATCCAGTGAAGGGTCAAAGATCAGCATCCTCAATGGAGTACATCACAGAAACAATCTGGAGTATAGACGCAATGTAAACTTTTCTTGGGATTGGTGACACTTGGAGTGTTCCTTTCAACTGGTAAGAGCAAGCAAGGATGTATTGATCAATTAGTGAAATACTAGATATTGGAATGACATCCAAATGATTGCAAAACCGGGGGGAGCCCAGTAAGCAACTGTTCCAGAGGTGTTTTCGAATAAAAAATAGAAGCACGCACTTGGCCACGGCTAGTATTCATTTTGATGTATAGTCAGTCTGTTCGAATTAGACAATATGTCACTAGTATCACAGTTAGGCGTTTGTTGATGGTGGCGTTTTTCTACAGACAAGAAATCCATCTGGAACACAAACACACACACACTAATCATCCGCCATCGGTTCTGCCCGTACTAAGCACCATTCGTGCCACCTGACAGATGTCAATATATGGTGCAGCTATTCACTACTAATCTGTCGAAACAGAAAAAAACAACGACGGAGAAGAAATTAAACTTATTCGCATTATACGGGAGTCTGTTCGCGTCATTTGACAGTAACGGGATGCTATAACTCACCACTATGTTTCACCACACGCGATGTTGTATGAATAACTGGAGTTTGTGCTTAATGTGACCGGTTTCAATGTAGAAATAACCCAATAATTTGTGAAATTCGAATAAGCGTCTCTCCAGTCGTGTTCACCCAGTTCAGATGAGGGACAGAAGCACAGTTTAACGGTTTGGAAGCAGTGCGTTCTTCCCAAATAAATATAACCTTTGTTGAAGAACAGCACATTCTTAATACCAATTAAAATGAGTACGTAACACAAGAAACCTCATACTGTTCAACTACTCAACTCGGTATGTGCGAGCTTTGCATTTTGACAAAATTTAAAGACAATCAAATAGATGCATGACTTAGTCGAGACACGTGCAAATATGGTCTCACTCTTCCCCACTGATTGATCACATGATTGGGCGTACGCTGCAAGTATCACGTGTACTGTCCAACCGAGATTTATTAGATGTATACTTCCGCGGGGTTCTGTACGATGGTGGTGGTGTTGTCAAGATCTGCTGCCTTTTGTGGTATTCGCAATTTGCAATTTCGTCCGGTTGAATGTACAAACTAGAATCAACCGGGTCTGTTGTACACTGTCACAAATTCTGCCATCTGAATAATGAAGTAAGCAGTTCCACAACAATACCTGGCGGTTTAACTCACACACACACACACACCGGACACTTAAGTTGAACAACCACTAATTTACACGAATGTCAAAACCACAGACAGGGAGAGTACAACCTTTCATTTACTGTTCCCCCATTCGATGTGACACGCCCAATATGCAAAACGGCCAGGGTTCATTTCAAAATATATAGTTGCTTGCAACATAAAAAGATAAATTGAGAAATCGCAGACTTGGAGAGACAAATTCAAAAGACTATGGACTATTGTTTAGGATATGAATTTTTCAATAATTAAAACATTTGGATCCTGTAATGAATTTGAACAGAGGAATCGGAAGACAAAGACTGTGAGAGGAATTTCTTTCGTAAATTCTCATCGGTCAATAATTGTTTCAAATAATTGTGGTTTTTTTTCATTTATTTCTTAGTTTGAATCATTCAGTCGATTTTATTTACATTTGAGGCTAAACCATCAGATAGTTTGGTTAGTTCAATATGGGAATGACAACCCGATGTGGTCTGAGTCATACTCCAGTAAATGTATACGATATAGCAAAGCATACTTTTTCAAGTGGGAAGCATAATTGTGAGGTCCCGAGTTCGATCCCCGGTTGTATCGATTGGCTCTTATTACTGGTCAAAAAGCTGTTGATTGCTTACTAGGTTTCCAGTTCGCGCTTCGTTTGTTCTGTATAAGACGAGATTTAGTATACGGTTGAATTGAAGCGTCTACGTCTCATCGATTTGCTATCTCGATCGCCCAGGCATTCAAATAACCAATCCACAATTGTTCCTTATAGATTTTTGGCTCCCAATAACAAGCCTTCCCCAGTGATCGCACAATAATGACCCCGTGTGTTATTATTCCTCCTAGAGCTTTTGTTTCAGAAATCATTGAGGGTGGGCGTGCTGTCGGTCGACTGACGTTGCGGTGGACGGAAGTAGAACAGAGATACAGTATCGCAGACCAGTTCGTTTGACCACGCTTGCATGCGGTTTCAGGTGGAATCACAAAACACGTCACTAGTCACCTCTTTGAACGTGCTGTGCTCAGTCACGCTCAGCATGGGTTCACGATAAATAGGTCTTGCTTAACTAACTTACCTAGACAAGGTCACAGGCGGGGTAAATGAAGATAAAAGGATTGGAGTTGTGGTAGGTAGATTTGGGTAACCCATTTGATTGAGTAGACCAACAGTCCTAAGCGAATTGACCTGATCAGGTTGGCGCAACATCTTTTTTTAAATAATCATACTAGAATTTTCAACGAAAACAGCATAAGAATTGTGGGACCACAGATGCAGTAAATCCAAATAAGCATTAGCCATCTACTTTACAAGATTTTGAGGTGATGAGCGATTGAATTTAATTGCATAGACTGTGAGATGGAATGCACAGTTTGAATCAATAAATATACGAGCAAAAGGGAGCATGAATAACGGGGGGAAAATTAGAGCAAGGTGTTATGTGAAAGATCAATCATGCAAATGAACCGATCAATATCAAGATATTCAATTTCATCGACAATACGATCAAACAATGGAACATGAGACTGAGGATAAGAAGAGATATTTAAATGCCCATTATGTTCTTTTTCTAAAAGGGCTTTTGCAAGAAACCCACAAAAATCTCACCTCAATGAATACACAAAACTGCATCATCTATAATAATAAAGTCATCATTTCGGTAGGGCAACGTTTTTGTCACTGTGCATGCATCTCTGTGACAGCAACTTTCTCCAATGCATTGGCCTTATGCGTCTCTTTGCTGTAAATGTATTTTCATTTAATTTTTATCACCGAATACCAATTTTTTCAGAGCATTTATTGATACGTTGTCAGTACACCAAGGGGACGCAAATATACTGATTTTAAATGAACATACATCGGAAATGGGATAAATAAACTTAGCATTCGTTTCAGTTTTGAAACGTCCAGTGGTCCTGATTGGTCGAGTTCACACCCAGATTGAAACAGAAGGATGCTCTAACAAGTCATATAATGCATAAACCTGCTGGAAGTTGCTGAAGTATAAATGTCAGTGAAGTTGACACGTGAACCTGGTAGCTGAAAGCTTTAAGATTGAAGCAACGTGAGTGATAGACTGAGGATTGATACAATAGACACCTAGAACAAAAGAAGGAATTGCTGCGTGAAGTATCTCGTAATTTGCATCTAATCCGTTACTTGGACATGAAGATATACGATCGGTTTGGACTGTACGTCCTTCTGATCTCATATTTATGTGAATTTCACAGTTTATCTCGTCGACAGTACACTGGAGAAGAATCAGTTACACAATATTCAATCTTCTCAGACCTGTTTAATAACGCATAATCACCCACAAGCACACACATGCACATGCACATACACATACGCATACATGCATGTTCGAATCGCATCCGAGTTCTATACGATGTCATCACCCCATCGTCTTATAATTGTTTGTAATGTGAGATCAACCACTTAAACGACTTGAAAATGGCCTTCCAAGAGAGCCGAAACGTTGTCACCAATCCCTTATGCCTTAGTTTGTCATTCGTCGTGCCCAAGACAAGCTAATTTTCTTAGTAATCATGAGCACGACACCCAAGTTTTTCACTGAGATCCTTTCCATCCGCGGATCTCGAGTGATGAACGCGGAACAAGCTAAAAATAGCGCATCAATAGGAGTAGAGTGATATGAATTCTGCATACAGGTGTTGCCAATTTCTCAATGGAAACGAGGCTTTATTTTATCAGGTTTTTGTACACGGATTTTGTAATGATCCAGTAGTTCAGTTTACATGTCTTTGATTTCTTATTTTTAGCATTGCTTGACGCTAGCCAATTTTTTTTCTGGGTCGTCTTTACAAATAAGGAGTTGACTTAACTGCGCACTTGTTGAAAACAGTTCAATTACGATTGAGGAGTAGTTAATTATTCTATGATAACTTACACGTAGCGCTCACTGGTCGTTGTCGAAAACTATTCATCTGTTTGCACTTTGTTTTTGTTTGTTTTGTTTTTTCTCACGTGTTCCAAGGTCACAGTTTCCGGTTTTCAAATCAAGTTCTTATGTGCCCAAGATAAATCTTAACCCGTCAGAAGGAAACTAACAAATTACAGCCTGAGGGATACCTTTGAAGTTGTAGACACTGTTGAATTGCTAGAAGTTTCAGGAAAAAATGTTTTCTCTGAATGTGGCCTCTCTAATCAGTAACGTACCACTTTTGGAGAGACTATGAACTACCTATGCAATCGGTTTAAGCTCAGATGTACGATTATCGGCCTACCGGTTGAGGACCTTTGCAAACTAGTTTACTTGTGCACGTATAATGTGCAACTCCAGTTCAATGGAGTGACGTACCACCAGGAAGACGGGATCACTATAGGATCTCCCCCTTTTGGCTGATGTGTTTATGCAGAAATCTGAAACTGAAGAATTGTAGATGACATCTTCTGTGTGATCGATTCCTCCATAAGTCCCACTGTTCTGCTGAACCAATTTAGCAAAACCCATAAGAACATCGGTTTCACTCTAAAAACGGAATGTTCCTTAATGGTTTGCGTTCCTCGATGTTTTATTCTCCCGCTATGAAAACGGGTTTCTTCGACGTAGCATTCACCTGACGAGGACAGTACACAAAGTATCGCAGTTTTGTAACTCTACAGCGAAAGAAGGCATTGGTTTGATGCCTGGTAAATAGGACAAAGCGAATATGCTCGCCTGATACATGCTAGGAGGATCTGAGAAACGACTTTCATTGAAAATGGATATCCAGATAAGATAATTCAACAGTGTATGAAGGTCACCACAAAAGTGCAACCGGAAATGATGGCTTAGAAAAAACAGTTTACTTGGCCATTGCCTTCAAAGGTGACATTTTATCTCAAGTGAAAAATAGGCCTCTCCAGACTACTAACAAAAATATATATTACGCCGCTGATTTCCGCATAATCTACACTTCTAAATAAGTCTGCTCACTGCACATAAAACAGATGCTACCGGTGGAACAGACCTTATTCTGCATTCACCAATTCGTGTTTTCCTGCGAAACCACTTAGATTGGTCATACCACCCGCCGTTTGGCCTAACGCATTGGATAACACCACCTTGGCTGGCTCAGTCGCGGATTGACGATACCCACTGGGACGGCGATCACGACTCATTTGGTCGAAACCGAGCATCGTGTCAGAATGAATAAGGTCAGGCCCGTCTACACTATCACCGGGGTGAGATCGAAGCCGGTCAAGTATCGCTTACTGTCAACTAGCGAAGTGATCGCGATTCGGTTGAACAACCCCACCACCACCACCACCATTGTGTGTTCAAAAACAGTCGGTCAGCGTTCTGGGTTTAACATAACCAGTCATAAACGCTAGAGTGGCATAAAACCGGTTATCAAATGATTGTCAAATCGGTCATGTATTTGATTCATTCGACAGTACAAATGACGTTTACAGAATGACTTGAACCCTTATACATCCCTTATTGTATTATCCATGGCATCCATACACACGCATGCAAACATAGACATTATTTAATTTTTTGTGTTTACTTGAATTATATTGGGATGGTACAAAGAGGGCTCCGGCTAGCGAACGAATCAAGAATGGGGTCCATCCAACCAGACGCGCAGACGTAGCGGCTGGAAGTACTTCGAGAGACAATGTCGACTACCACCTGAAACGAACGAATCGACAATTACAGCCCGACAGACAATCCGCATCTAACCAGAAAGATATACACCGAATATCACAACATCGGAGCTGTCGATCAACGTATCTCGTGCTACGAACGGGTCAAACCAGTCGGAACGGCACGCGGAAGAAGAGGCATCGCACGTGTCAAGTGTGGACCAAAACCAGCGGCGTTTGACCAAAAGAAAGAGGCATGAATCATCCTGCCGCGCGGTTAAGAATTGAACGTATATAATTGAACGCGTACACCGGTTGTTTTTTAATTGGTTCAATTATTATTTTCCCGGCTAGCTCGCCTTCTCGTTACANTGTGACCTATAAATACTACTATTTCTAAGTGAATCAATAAGGTAGATGAACTCTGTAGAATTAGAATAAGCACATGAGTTTTGTTGTTTGGTCAACCCATCACGAATAAGGGTAAATTAACTCTCACTTGTTGAATAACCTGGGT
>UZAN01040279.1:65197-84125 GCA_900618425.1 Echinostoma caproni
ATAAACCAAACAGAAGCAAGGGAGAAATGCTTGCATGATTGAAATCACCAACAAGTAGGTGGATATTTTCATCTAATAATGGAACTAGAAATGGAACGTAGGAATCAAAGAAAGCAGAAATGTCGGTCCGAGTACACGAGGGAGATACATACACATTGATGATGATTGTACTTTTGTGACGAGAAAATTTAGGGTGACAACGAACAGACAAACAGTCAATGCAGTTTTCAGAGTAGTTTAATATAACTTTTGACTTGCCACACCAGGAAACATTGATGTAAGTAGCCACACCGCCTCCGGTTTTTTTCCTACTTCGCTGTCTATCCTGCCGGTAGCAATCAAACCCTTCTATTCGCAAGAGAACGTCTTCGATGTTTTGGTTTAGCCAAGTTTCTTGCACACAAACAATACGTGTTGGAATTAATGCGTGTGTTCAGAATAGAGGTTAAATCCGAGATCTTTGCGAATAGTGAGCGAACGTTGGTGCTGACCAATGGTGGCACAGTCATCTTGGCAGGAGGTGTGAGTAAGTGCAGTCTGCCATCCGGCCCGTCGGCATTTTTTGATCAAAGGGCTTTTATGACTCTCACCAAGCAAATATTCAGTGGATAGCACAGAATACACAGTTTTTAGTCGTAGCATGTCCTGACAAGAATATTTGTAGATCCTGGTCATGATTAGCACCGTTGTATGGATGAGGCAAACGATAAATTCCAACGTGACGAACCGCCTCAACGCCGCTTTCATCCACCCGTCAAACGAGAGCCAGATTCCCTCATTCCTATGCAATGAATCCAGTTCATTGAGAAAACGAGTCGGTGAGTGAACAATTGTATTTGGATATTATATATCATATATGTAAGAGAATGACTAGGAATATTCGAAAACAATTGTTCGCTCACCGACTCGTTTTCTCAGTACTATCATGGGAATATTCAAGTTTTTAAGAATCCAGTTCAGCGCCTTTTTCCAATGATTTAATCTTTAAACTTCTTTGATCCTGCAAAGCATCCTCAGCTGCAGACCCTGATGGTCTTCCTCCGGCACTTCTGAAATTCGGAGCAGCTTCCCTAACCAATATGATGACATCCATCGTCAATGAGTCCCTATCTTCCCGGTCGATTCCTGATTCTTGGCGTCCAGTGACCATTGTTCCTATCCCCAAAACCACGTCCTCAACTGTTCTTGCGAAACAGTTTCGTCCTATCGCGTTGACCTCAGCGGTTCTAAAGGTAACTGAAAAAGCCATCCTGAGTCGGTTGCAGTCAGACACCACAATTCTCCATGACTCCCTTCAGTTTGCATATAAACCAAACAGGTCTACATTGGACGCTGCATCCACTCTAGTGCATTTTGTCTGCAAGTCATTGAACCATTCGGTCAAGTCTGTCCGTTGTGTTTTTCTTGACCATTCGTCTGCGTTTGATTCTGTTTCCCAATCATCCCTTCGTTTCAAACTTGAATTTTTTGGTACTCCAAAACAGTTTCTCTTATGGCTTGCCGACTATTTTACACAGAGGGTCCAGTGCACCAAATTAGGAAGGAAGGCATCAAAACCCCTTGTCAATAATTCTGGTATTCTTCAAGGTGCTGTTTTATCTCCATATCTTTTTTCTACCTTTATTAATGATCTTTCGGTCCCACTCCCTGCGCACATCCAAAAGTATCCTGATGATGTAGTTTTTTCTCAGACAATTTCATCTCCCTCGGACTTCATTCTTTTACTGAATACCTATCTCATATTCAACATTTTTCTGACCAATCTGGTCTCATTCTTAACATATCTAAGTGCGTGGAGTGTATTTTCAGTCTTTCCCGCTCCTCATTTCCAACGGACTCTGTTTTCTTTGACGATAAACCTGTATCCAGAATGACCTCAGTGAAGTACCTGGGTGCCACCATCGACAGCAATCTTCGTTGGTCTACACTTATTTACAACTGTGTGGAAAAACTGAGACGCCTATCTTTTCAGTTACGCAAACTCAGGCAATTCCGAACCCCACAATCAGTCCTGTCATCCTTCGTTCATCAATGCGTTTTACCCATTCTAATTTATTGCTCTCCTGTAGTGTTTCCCGGTCTTTTAAAACACGACTTCAAAACAATGCGCCGCGGTTTGGTGATGACCAGTCGTGCATCACTAATCCCAATTGATTTATTAATCACAGATCTCATTGCTAGTCAACTCTTGTTTTAGATTTGCTCACAAGCTTCTAGATGACTCTCTTCAACCACTACACCCTGATCTATTGTCTTGTCGTCCCCATCCGTCCACACGCTCCTCATTTCGACAGCTACCCTCTCGCATTAACATTTATAAAAAATTCCCTCGTACCCCTACCTTGGCCGACTACTGACCAAAAAGAAACAGGTCTCAGATGAACTACGTCAAATGCTTTGTACATGATACGTATATCACCGACCTTCTTTACCTTTTGTTTTGATTATTTTTATTTCATTCTGCGTGACGAAAAAGGCACATTTTTAACTGAAACGTAAGCGTATATGCTTACACAAGTTACAAATACAATACAATACTGGTTGATTTTAACCTGATTTGTCTCTACCACCCCCGGGAACAGAAGTACCAAACTACACCTTCCTCAATATCTATGTGACAGTATGGAAGGGACACAAAACTCGCTAAATGATATCCGGGAGAGAATATCGCTGCATTTAATTCCATATTACACGGAATGCAGCTTGCATGCATCTCAAGTGGAAGGTGAACTAAGAAACACCAAAGCACTGTGTTTTAGTCTGGCTGCTTCCGATCTAACTGAAGATCATTGGTTGAGACCTCATAAGTAGACTGAAATCACTATTACGACCCACTTGACTACCAGACAGCTGTAACCTGTACAGACGAATGGAAGCAGTGTGATCAGTTACCTGTTGTCCAAGTGCTTCTACTTGTGAGGTCTAACGGTTGAAATGTTTCGCCGGATTGATGGATTCTTGGACTACGGATAGGATCAGAAAAATCAATACAATTTCAAATGGGAATTCGTCGTGTATATAGCAATTGAAGCGTGAACTGAAAATCTAGGAAGCACTGGACACCTATTTCAACCTGGTTAGGTCTCATCAGGAGTGCGAATCCATCGATCCAAATGGGGATCGAACCTGGACCTCACGGGCAGAACGCAACCGACTACCGGGCAGCTGATCAGACCGTTTTTCAATTTCCATTTACACGATATAGCATAACCCATCCTTGCGTGTTTTTTGGATCCACGGACCCTGTTCAGCACAGCATTATCCCCCGGGGTTACGATTTGGTTGGAAAGTTTCAAAATCTGGTTGATTATTTCATGTGAGAAATGGAGGGTTCGATCCCCAGTTGGATCGATGGATTTGCACTGCCTGGATGAAAGCCAACCGGGTCGAATCAGTTGTCCAGTGCTTCATAGCTTTTCTGTTCATGCTTCATTTGCTATATACACGAAAAGTTCACCGTTGAAAGTGAACCAAATCCTGAAAAACACACTTGAAAATCAATACAACTGAACGGTGTCTTGTAGCTGTTCCGTTTCGCATTCGTTTTGTTTTGTACAAGAAGAAATTTATCAATACATATTCAAAAACTTTCATTTCGGGATGTAATTTCCAATATTCAGCTCCTAAACACAGCGCTCCAGTTTTCGACCGAGAATATGTGGTTCATTTTGTACTAATTAACGAGTTCGCCAATTGCGGATCTTGTTTTAGAGCAAATTTGGAACTCAGTGAACTTTTATTCATCGGACAATTACCGCCACTAAGTAGGCATCATTTTTGTCTAATACTCACAATCCAAGGAGAACAACATCAGTTTAGTCAATTGAACTGGATCGCGAAATTCATCTCCGAAATGCTGGAGGAAATACGCACATCATCATCTCTCGATGTGTCACTTTCGAGGGTTTTTTATGAGAAGTGTGGGAGAGTTGTATGGACTTTGAGTTTGGTAAGTGATTCCCCCTCACATTTATCCAATCTGCCAATTGACTTGTTTTCGAAGTGTAGCGGGATTCGCCACAAGACAGACTCAAAATGTTCCTGATTTTATTGAAATTTCGTGTTTCATCCAGTTATAGAACCCGTTGGGTTGTCTTAGCCTGTGAACCGATTGCATTATCGTTGTATCGCTGATTGAAACGAAAGTGACGCATTCTTGTGTGCTATCTCGAAAGCTACGGCTGTCAACGTCCTTCCGTTTTGAGCGCAAAACCGGGATCTATCCGAATCTAATAACTAGCCGTTCGGAACAAGCACGGCCTCGGAACAGCGCCAGAGATCTGCTTCCAGTAGTATCTGGCTTCTAAATTGCGATAGAACAAACAGATGTTTGATTATCTTGTACCTTTACCTAGATGACGACGACAAAATTTATTGTCCAGTGCCGGTTGAGGAGTATGGTTTATCATAGTCAACAATATGAGAGTATCAAAAAATTGGATTACATAGAACAAAACTTCTCATTTGGGACAGATCAATCGAAACTCCAACAAGTAGGTAGGCTGTTTGATGGAACATTTCGTCAGTAGATATGCATTTTGTGTATTTAGAATTTCAAACTTACTTATTCACTCCAGAGCCTCTAGTTAATTTGTTGATCATTGTGAGAAACCGCCAATCGCATCCTGTTAAGCAACACATTATACTACTCACAAATGTGTTTATCTCACAAAATACAGATATGTTAAGGAACAATGAATTCTAGTAACATAAGTTGTGATATGGTTATAGAGTTACATAGCTGACCAATGGAATGCCGCTTGAGGAAAACACAATTGAAAATACATTGTAAATGCTTTCGATTTGCAAATAAAAGTCCTAAATTTAACGTGAACGTTTTAATTTCTTTCACATTTACAAACGCAGAGAGAAATCAAGAAGCAATACAATAAAAAAGAAATGAATGCTTACCATTTACACTTATTGATCTCGTAACATCTGACACTATTATGACAATCAGCTGTGCAGCCACATCGTATCATTCATTCACCAAGCTTTACAATTAAAAAAGTCTGCTCGGAAATAAAATTGGTTAACTTTGTGAACTTCAGAGTATTTCAACAATTTTTCATCTGACTTAGAGCAGCATAGCTAATATTTTTTCGCACCTCAGGCTAAAGGTCATGGATAAATAATTGTGGGTCGAGGCTAAGCAATTCTGAAATTCGGATAGAATTTCACGTGAAAAAGACATTTGCTGATGCATCAGTTACAAACATCAATAGAATTGATTTATAAAATTTACTCATAGGCATGCTACAGCTATTGCAATTTCATTTTGTTAGTTTTCAAACTGCCATTCTTTATTTTTTGGAAATAGGGTCTGTCCTTTTTTGCATAGAGTTCACCACGTTAACTATCAAACAGCATTTGGCAGTTCCCTCTAATATATGACAGACCATAGCAACTAGCGAATACTGTCAAGGTAGCTGAATTATCCCTGTTTCTAACAGAGAGAAAATGTTTCGATCACATCAGAATCCCATTTATTGGACGGTAATTAAATGAATTTGATATTGGGCTTGACACATCCAAAAACTGCACAAATGGGGGCATATTAATTGAGGAGTAATCGTTTTCCACAGCAGTTGTTTCTTTTTCAGAAAAAACTGAATTTTCATCCTGCTTCACATAAAACATTTTTCAATATTGAGCTTTCGCATTCGAACTTCTACAAATGGTATCGCCAAACACAAGGTATGACATTAGAAACTTAAATGTATTTCCAAATTGAGAGTCATTTTGCATGGACTCGATCAATACTTGTGTTGTTAATTGACTTCAGATATGAAAGATGCTCATGTTACTCACTAATTTAATCGGTATTATAATGAGGGAAACAGCTAAATGTTCGGTAATCAGGGATCAATAATGATGGAGCGTAAGAGAAATTGAGATACACCATCCATCTGTATAGTATATATATATATATATCNATATATATCGCTGAAAAAATCGGCATAAAATTATGCTATGCGAATACGTTCGCAAACTTTATTTTTGATGGAACTATTTGTGCTAGTCTACTAATGAGCACCGGACAGATGCCTTATCGTTGCTGTGCATATATGTGTCCCTGCCGAGATTTCGGCGACGAACATCTGGCCACACTGTTCACCCAAGTGATGATTATGCATTTCTGAAATGCATGCCTGAATTCACCGAACGGAACACATTAGCTTCATCTCCCCCCCTCCGCACTCTCCCCCTGGATAATGAGCATGTTCTAATTATGAATTTCAACGAATTTGCATAAGATAACCATACCGAAAGGAATTCCCATAATTCGTACGGAAGCTGAACTGCAATGCGAGTATACTGCCATCCAATTTTGCTAGACGATCACCACAGAACTTTCTTCTCTGTAAAATGACTCGTCCATTCAGCATGTTTTTCCACGCAGACGTTCTTTCCCTGACATCTGAAGACTATTTTTTTTCTAAAACAGAAAAGAGAAAATTATTGGCTATAAATGTTTTGTATACCTGCACCACCTCATTGAAAAGATATCGCTTTAAGACCATATTTGGTGCTAACCTTGTTGATGCAAGTCGCACAACACTCTCTCTTTCTTCCGCACTCTTCTTTTCAAATGTGTGCATCCTTATCTTCAAAAATATGTTCACATTTAGGCAAGATATAACTTTCCTATCCGTGGGAGTGGGTAGATCAATACACCACATAGTTTGATCCGTGTCTGGTTGACCGTACCTTGTGAGAAATGCCATTGACCTCACATGTTCCTTCACCCAGTCTACAACGAACTCTTGGACACATTGTTTGGTTCCTGGGCAATGATGATTTGTGACTCGGCGTGCGTACTGCTTGCAGTCTCAGAACAATTGAGCCATCCTGTGACGCAAAACATTGGATGGTCACGTATGTTTGAATGAACATAAGTTTGCCTCGTCCTTGAGTGGACATGGATGACCATTGATTCTCGATGGTTGTCTGTTATCTGGATAGTATTCGAACACGTGTTTGAGAGTTCCGTGTGAACAACCCACTTCCCCACGCCAATTTCAACATCGTTTGTTATTACACATGCCTGTGTGATGAAAAGACGTCGGGGTGGATCCCATGGTCCCAAAGGCTTGCTATCTGGTGATTTAAACCATTTAAATCATTGCGCCACCACCACCCATGACGCTGTGTCAGGCACCCGATTCGAAAACAATACCCCTGTCGGATTTTTATTCACATTTAGCGGTATTTTCTTACTGCATTAGCTTTCTCCTGACTCGATGAGGTGAATTTCGTCACCAGATGGTATTTTGGTTGAGAATACACCTTTTGAATGTGACCAATTTCTGAGAGGTGTATCAAGTATTATCTGTATTCGAATCGTAAATAAAATTCCCCAACGGACAGATATTGGTTTTATGCATGCAAAGACCTTACTGACCTGGATAAATTCATTATCTCTGGGGCATGAAGACGTTTTAAGTGAGCAGTGGCTGTATACTTTTGTGAATCTCTCTGAACCAATGCTACCAGGTCACGGGTTGTTCTTGCGATAATACCATCGTGCTGCTTACATTTCTTCTGCGTATCAACTTCTTGTGAAGTGTGTTATGCCAAATCTTATTGCTGGTGTCAGCGACGAGACGATCACATGACTGTTCCTCAATTCAATCAGCGTGACAGTTTCTTATTCAAGTTAGGATTGAAATCATTACAGGGCATATTCTCAGTACGTACCAATACACTGAATTGCACCCATTCCTTCATCTGGGAAGCAGTTATCAGCACGTAATCTAGCATTGTTGGTCTATGTCCTCCATAAGGAAAAGAGACAGCAAACTCGGGGAACGACAAGCTAGCTATGCAACAAGCGATACATATTGTGCATCCGAATAGTCACAACCATCTTTGATAAACTAGCTTGCATATTCAGTCTCCGAAAACCTCAGTCTGGTCGAGGTGGGTGTCTAGGGTCGCGGCTGGTCACTCTTCCGTTGCACCTCGCGAAATGCTCCCATACCATCAAGCCTATCTAATAGCCTCTTTTGAGGAAATCCTACTCACTGCCTTCTCGTGGCGGTGTTTTCCAAACAAAGTGAGAGGATGAAGAACCGATATCCGGGGCTATAACCGGTTTGGTGGACCACTGGTAGTTCACCTAGGGGAGTTGGCCAAAATCCGTGATTCTGAACAAAACAAGAAGAAGCGTACGAACTACACTCACCCACACTGTCCTCCATGTGGCAATGGTCACCGGCTCGATTGGGCATCTAGGTGTATTGGACACCTCGGACTTTTGACCCCGTTCAAAGGGCGCATGATCCGATGAACTGGACACCGGCCCTCAATGAACTGTGATTTTCACACACCGCTCCGCTGCCTTTCAGGTCAGGTTTTGGCCAACCGAAGGCTCCGGTTGTGGATTTCTCAAGAAAATTCACCTATCTTGACCTTGGTAACCTCGCAGTATCCAGCTCACATGCTATTCAAGGAACGCTTTTCTTTTTTGCAAAGATTATTGTATCATGGTTTGTTTGGTACGCAGTTTGACGTTGAACATGTGTGGAATATATATATATATATATATATATATATATATATATATATATTCAGTTGTTCAATGCTTGAAAGGTAAGTAACGCGACAGCGAAATGCTTTAAATAGGGTAGTTTTCGTTTTCAATTAACGTGTACCGGAAGTCGGATTGAAGTACCAGTGAATAGAGCAAATTGTGGTAAAGTGAACAATTATTGTACAATTATTGTTACTAGATACCTCGTGGGGAAAGATATCACTGGTCGCATTTGATTATCAGTTCGTTCTTGACTTTCCACTCATTGCCGTGATGATTCACATGCTGATTTTCAATCGATCGGATAGTTTATTCGCCAAATTGTTTGAATTGTTCTTATCTCGGTTAACATAATTAATATCTAATAATTATGCGCTGAACCATATTCACCGGAGGCAATTCTCATTCGACCATCCTCAAAGTCCTCTCTGGTGTTCCATCGAAAGCAGTTCTAAGCCGTTCTCTATCTGCATTTTAATCATCACTGTTTGTACCATTCGCAAATTTGGAGTAAGCGAGAACGGTAACTGATCAAGTATCAAACATTTACATATTTACCCCGGGACATTGATCGATTTCCATCCAGATGCCCTCGATTATCTGTTTCCCGGTAAAACTCCATCTGAATAACCAATTCGTCATGCACGACTGACGGACATTAAACACCTCCTCCCCACCCGCTTCAACCGTATTTGCTGCATAGAGACCACCGCGTTTCAAAAACTAGTGGAAACCTGATTTCATGCCACTGGATAAATTTCACGCGCAAGAGGCTTATACACGAAGACCGAAGACTCGGTCTAGTGATCACTACTGCCATATTGATGGTTTTTCTCCATATCATCTCTTCTCATATGAGTTGTATATAACATTCACTGGAGGGAAACCGGTACTTACAATGCGGTTACTAGTGTTGTAATTCCAGAAGGCGTTGTTGGTCGAGAATAGTTGCTTATTGCCAATCACAGTCAGGATATGGTTAAATTGTCAATCATATAACAAAATATCTCATTTGGAACAAGTTTGCGGAATTCCCGCAAACACCCAGGATATGTAATTTAACGGTCCACNCGGTCCACTAACAGATACACATTCTTGTGTTCACTGTACCAAACAGCAACAGTTTACTCCAACAGATCTTGTTCACTTTTGGTCGTTGAAACAAACCACTGTGTACTACTCACAGCCCTATTGAACCCCAAAGGATGAATTACTGGTTACGGAAGACAAATTAATTGAAGTGTTGTTTCCTTTCTTTTTTAAAATGTTACTTCTTTGTATTGAATATACAATGACACAATTTTCAGGAAGCGGGAAGCGGCCAATCAAACGGTTGACATGGGGAAAGCTAGGCGATGTTGGTACGGTTCGAACACACGTCCCCCGAAGTGGTATTTTAATGACGTTACCAGCGGGCCACTATCGCCCGCAATCATGGCTTGCACAATTGAGGGTGATGAGCTGGTACTTATCGGATTCACTTTTGTGCCGTATGCATTTTAATCTACTTGCGATCCTAATAGCATTATTCATTTTAATATCGCCTAAAGGCCTGAAGTCATAGCTAGAGAATCCGAAGATGATGGATTTCGGCTGGACACAACTGGTCATTATAACCAAATACGACGGATTGTGTATTTGAAATTATCTACCTGTACTCAGTTCGGTCTGATGAAAAACACGGTTGTCAGATTCGTTTATCGATCATCGGGTTGTGTATGTTGAACCTCGTACGGAATTTCTAGTTTCAACTATGCAGTACCATTAAAGTTATTGGTAAATATATATTTGACCTTCCAAAATAGTACATTGTACTTTAACATGCGTAGAGCCACAAACACGGAGACCTATACTTTTCACAGGTGTCCGTGATTTCGTCAATTAATAGTGCCATGAGTTCCTCCCTTGGCCTTCGAATTCGTGAAGACGTGTGCATGCGGGGCTGACATCTACGCATATATGTGTCGAATAAATGAGATTAGTGCACGAGCCGGTCAGTGGAGAGTACATTCGGCACCTACAGGACAGTGTGAGTAAAAATCGCCACAGAATGCACTCGGATCAGGCCAGAAACGTTTGTACTATTGTACAAGAATGTCACTTGTCACTGTGTAGGTTGATGCACCAAAAGGTTTTCCTGGCGTTGGCTTTTGATCACGTGGTACCCTGGGGTGTTGTGCAACTTTACCACAAAAACGTGTTCGTCAATTTGCACACCTCGCCGGCTCGAGGAATTCTAATCTTGTCCCTGAAGGTCATCAGGCTAAACAACAAAAAGGGAATTTGTGCCGAAAGGAAAAGTATTCCAGATTCTGCTCGAATTCCAGCCTGTTAAAATATTGAAAAAAAAACAATATTACGAAGCAAATTAACTGCTAAATTCCTTATTAAATCGGACACGGATGAGCGATGTCTAGATACGAGCAGAAAAAACAAGCCGACAATCTTTTTCAAAAACATCAGCTGTCTATTCCAATCATGCAGGACGAATTTCTGATGTCCCAACTAGTTCAGAGAACATACCTAACGGTTCGCAGTTTGATGCTAGCGGAAACAATTCAAACCGTGGACATTCTTCGTCGATGGGTTCTACTGCCTAGTTGATTAAGTGTCTAGAGAGAAAAAGATGGCTTTTTCCCCCCGACAGACATTTATCAACTGTTCAAGACATAACTACCAGACTTGCCCCGCCATGACAAATTGTTAGCGATAACTAAATCTGGCGGGTTTTGCACAAGTAATCGACAGTTAACTTTTTTTCAAAAAAAAAACAAGAAATAAATTATTATAATCACAAATCGCGAACCCGAAATTGCCTGCACATCACGAGAACAAAAGCATTTTCCAGCTATAGACGGGTCCTTTCTTGTAATAAGTTTACCACATTAGTGTTTGTTAAAGAATGTTTTTGAAATGCAGAATGAGCACTGTGTCCATTTCGGGATTTGAACCACGAATCTTCCGTTTTGGAATTGGGATTCTTTCTCCCAAGCTACATCGTCCACATTTGCTTGGCTTCGTTATACTATGCTCCCTGTGTATTACACCGTTTCTTATTTCTCAGATAGATTCGTCAAACGTTTCTGAGAATTTTTGAATATGACCAGTTAGATTCAGGTTAGACTATCCAGAAAACAAAAACTAACATTGCTCTATCACTGAATAGTTTTACTACACCCCATCTTCTGCATTGTTGCATAGATTGCAATCTTAATAATTGTTTTGGATAATAAAATTCAAGCAAAATGAAATGAAATTGTGTTTTGACAGATTTGAAGTTTGTATGTCGATATTGTGAAAAGTCCATTAGCCTCGGTGGGATTTGAACCCAAACATGAACGCCGCCTACACTTTTGTACAGCGCACGCCCTACCAGCTGAGCTACGACGAGGGCACACCGATGGCACTGATCTTCTCACATTTGAATTACTCATCCGACTTACAGAGGCTGGTGGGTGCCATATGCCTCTGAAAGTTGGATGGGTAAATTCGAATGTGAGAAGATCAGTGCTATCCGTGTGCCCTCGTCGTAGCTCAGCTGGTAGGGCGTTCGCTGTACAAAAGCGTAGGCGGCGTCCATGCGTGAGTTCGAATCCCACCGAGGCTAATGAACTTTTCACAATCTCGACATACAAAACAAAATGAAATATCAAAAGGAAGTTTAAAATGAATGGAAGTTCTTTCTGCTGACATTAACTGACTGTAACTGCTTTGATGAATTTTAGCAGCCTCGAATGCCATGTGGCAATAAACATGGCATGTTTTTTTATCAGAAAATATCCCACAATCAATGATTTTAACGCTTCGGGAATGTGATTGTTCTCCTAACGGCCTATGACGGGTTTGTATGTGATCACGCCCTTCAAACTGCAACTGATTAACTTCATTCCTATCCTAAGACTCAAGAGTTTCATCCGTATTCTCGTCCACCCGCACACGATCCCTCAACTTCATCGACAAATCCAAGTACCGCAAATGTAAAACATCATGCGTGTTTACATACGCGGCGAGTTTCATCTCAAGCCTTTTTCGGTCAAATGAGAGATGTTTTCCCTTCGGGGTTTAACCAAATCTGTTACTTTTAAAATAAATTACCTATTGCGTTCCTGTGAGTTCTTTCCTGGCTATTTCTTCAATCGTCAGTTCATCCTCGAGGCGCCTTGTTAAGGTCCCAATGTGTGCACGCATCCACAGGGGTATTAGGTGCGCATCCATCACACCAATAGTAATGAATCTTGCTCTCAGTGAGAAATTAAATTACAGAAAAATTTTCTCCTTCAGGGAGATTGGATGAAAATTCAGATATGAAATGATCAATTGTTCACTCCACCCCACGCCCACCCGCCAGGCACACACTCGTTTATCCAAGCCGATTTCGAAGTAAAGATAACTTCCTGCCTCCAGTATGCCTGTGGCAACTGGAATCAAATTAGAATTAATCTAGCATATGCAAGCTGATCTTCGTTGTACCGCCCACTCACCACTTCCCACTGCAACACTCACTATGGTGTTCATGTCACTCATCGACAGATGGTAGTACCCGATAAACTTGTGCACACCCTTTGTCCGGTATCAAAGACTTGCCTTGCCGGTGCTTTTCAGTGTTGGCGGTCGAGTTTGTAAACTGCTTCAAGTCTCCTCGGTCCACAGGATGCGCAGAGTGCATAGAATCCGGAGTTCGCCGGGGTGAGACAGGTGCGCATGATCAATCTGAACAAACCAAAGGCAATCGAGCCGGGAAAAATTATTTCCTTCCGGACAGTACGAGCTGGAAACATGAAACAAAACGGTGCTTCGTTGTGTACTTTTGTCTGGTGTCAGTAATTAGTCGCAACTCTCCGAGACCGATACGCACCAAATTTCTGAAAGGTGTGAACTAATCGTTCAAGGGGAGAAGAATTTATAAGACAGCGTAGAAAGAATTTGTGACCCAAAGTCCATAACAAGGAAGTATTGTATTCAAATAATACAAGTACCATGAAACTGAAATATAAACACGCTAACAGAAGTGGCAAAAAAGTTCCCTTCCAATGTTCTATACTCATAAAAGTAAAGTACAATCTAAGTAAGTGGTAACATGCGGTACAGGCACCGGAGTACCACTGATCAGATCCCTGACACGTGACTGATTCTGAAGCACTCAAAATTGGAAATGTATGGTGATTGTGTATAAACTGAACATTCTTGTTTCCTTACATGATTGATTGCTTTGTACGATTTCGGTGCGTAATATAACTCGACTTCGAATATTCTGGTATTTACCTCATACCGCGTACTAGTGTAGTTGGAGCTTCACTACGCGGATTTATTGCAATTCGAATTCCGATATCAAATACAGATTATCACAGTTGGCGTTGCCATCGGTTTTTATCTCATGGACATCTGCAACCTGGAAATTCTTGATATTGATTCGCATTCACACCATGTGGAAGATTATTTGGAGCGTTTTGAGACTTGGTGTCTCACCCGCAAGAGTCTGGAGGCCGAGAAAAAGACGCCACATTTTCTCTCTACTGTTGGAAAGAAAGCTCATGCGCTGAATAAAACTTTGGCATTCCCAGAGTCACCAATACAACTGAAGTATGAAGAACTGAAGGATCTGTTACTAAAGCATTTCCAGCCAACCAACTTCGAGGCAGCTGAGCAATCAAAATTCCATTGCCTTTCTCGTGATCCTAATCAGTCCGCCTGAGACTTAATTCTTCAGCTGAAGACTCAGGCTGCGCGCCGTAATTTCAAAGATCAGCTTCAAACTCAGCTCCGTGATAGATTCATTGCTGGAATTAACTGTTCTGAGCTACAGCAGCAGTTATTGTTGCTTCTAAACTGCACATTTCAAACTGCAAAGGTGGTCTGTTAACGATATCAAGATGTACGTGCGGCCGTACGTGAAGAGCCGAAAGTATTGTTCAATCACAATCATGGTTCAGTGCTTGGAGCTCAACAGACGCGGCAATTGATTGATTAATGGATCAATGGATTAATCAATCAATCAATTGATTGATTGATTGTTTGATTGAAAAACAATTACGAACTCCTTTTATTATCCTCTGATATCACTATAATTCCAGACCTAATAATTAGAATGCAAATCGACTACCTTATTCTGTTACTGATTTCTTTTTGTCCATTGCTTTGGGACTGTCTGAGATTCGGTCGATCGAATGCAAGCTTTACCACAGTTGAATTTAGGAGATTTCCACAGAAACGGAAGAATTACCCTAAGATGGTGGGGCTCGTTTTGTAATCTGGTATTTAACGAGAGAGCGCAACTGGAAGATGAAAAACCGGTATAATTTCTTGAATTTCTTAATTCAAGAATCTTATTCATTGGGAAAAGTGTAGAATGTTCTAATTCGCCTATGAACATCAGACAGGGGGAAATCAAAGAACCGCTATTGCAACATTCCAATTCAAAAAAATTTCACGATGTTTGAGGTAGCCAGTTTCGAAGTTTTATCATGTTACTCTTTTGAAAAAAACTGTGAGATGAGCTGTCTGCCAATAATAGTCTTCCGGTCGTTCGAAAGCAGGTGCGGGACTCGGAATTTCAGAATATGAGAAATATTTGCAGTGTCAAGATATGAGGACAGTTAAAACAGTTGGTGAAACAGGAGTGAAGCCCACACCCAACATCAACAACAGTACCCGTGCCTGTGAAAAACCGAATGGCCTAATCCGAGTATTCACCATCTAAATTGATTGAGCCATTCGCGTAAGGTGATAACCGTCTACCATGTAGCTCAGAGGTAATGATGTGCAGTCCCGACCCAAGTGTTCGTGGCTCGAGTCCTGAGAGGGACACAAAAGTGCGCATTGCTGACGAGTCCCAAACAGGACGAAACAGCTGTTCAGTGCTTCTTGTGCGTATTCATAAACATTTCCAACACAAAAGTGAATGAAACTGTTTTATCCGAACCAACCAAAATATCTTACAACCACCACTTCAAGCAAATGCTATATTTACCCCGAAAGGTGCATATTTGCTAGCCAAATAACCAAGATGGAATCAATTAGACAGGTGAAATTACGCCAAAAATTGGGAAACCAAGGACAAAGCAAAACACAATTTACGATTTGAATAAAGCGATGCGTTCCGATTTACTAAGAAATAGAGCCAGATAAGCAAGATGGCATCATAGAAGACCACTAGGCGGTTGTGCTGGCAAATATACAGTTATAGTGGGATTGGGTGGAAGAAGAGGATGCACACTTTATAAGATCTGTGTAACAAATGTGAAAGATTGATCATTGTTTTAGAGGAATAATGAAGGATACCAGTTCGAATATTAGGAACAGATGAACTGATCAGGAATGTCACAGTAAGTCCCACTGATTCTAGATGAATGTCCTAAGGATCTGTATAGCACCCTAGAGTCCGTCTTGAGCATCCATGAAAAGATTACAGACGACTCGGGCAGCCAAAAGGGGAAAATGTGTCAAATCAGGAAGAAGGGGACGAATAAAGTCGCCAAGTGTGGAACGCAAAATGCGGAAAAATATGGTCAGACCAGCATAATTTGAGGCCGATTTACCTACCGAGATATGTGCTAGTTGGTTAACGCTGTCACGCCGCATATTCATTATGGGACAGGATTCTAAACGATTTGCAAAATAGTTCCTTTTGAGAATTAAGAACATGCCTACGCATCCACAAGGATTTAGAGTTAAGTTGTGTATAGCTAACCAATCAGCAATGTGAGAAAGGTCGAGCAGTTGAGTAGAACTGACTGAAGCATCATGGTGGATGATTTCAACCAAAGCACGGTCTACCTATTAAATAGTAGTGGAATGTTCGGTGAGCTCACCTAAATGGAATAAAACTGGGAAAGCAAAACGAAGACAGGGTGATACCCTGTAGTGAGCCAAGTAGTATTATTATAATTCCACAAGACAGTTTCATGGTAAATAATCTTACACAGAACCAACCATCTGATTTGAAACAATTGGTTAGTGTTTTCTTGATTATCTCTTCCTCTGTGATTGCTAGTCCGATAGTATGTCGGTTAACATTAAGTTCTTTTGTTCACTCGCGGATACCGTGGGAATCCAAAAACTCTTTCTTGGTGCACGCAGAATACTCACAGGTGAGAGTAGTATCTCACAACAGTAGGAATAGTAGCCGTTGAAGAAATGAAAAGTCCTTTCAAGGAAATAAAATATTTTCATTGTGCCAAAATGTTGTCATAAACAAAGATTGTCGGATCCCTAACATCTTCGATTGGCTGCGCTACACTTACACGCTCTCCGTCACATTGTGGGAATTTTCACCTTTTCCCTCACTATCATGCGCTGTCGTTACTCACGGAATGATATTATTTATTTCAAACGTGCCAGGAAAAGCTTCGATGGGTCAGCGGTTTGTGCAATTCCATTTTCTCACTGTCCAGGCTGGACCGAAAAATGCAAGCATGCAGGATGGCAAGTTGTTCTTAATTGCACCCCTCTGTCAAAGATGACTGTCCCCTCATTGGTCAGCACCAGCACTCGGTCCCTGTTTCCCAAAATGTCGGATTTACCTAGTGTCCTCCGATTAAAAATCCATACGAGCACGTGTGCAGTTTGTGTTAAATAAGGACGTAGATGACTGTCTAGTGTCAATAGACGGTTTTCAAGTTTACCGGCAGGATCGTGGAACCGGAGGAAAAAAGAGCAGAGCGGGTGCCGCCACATATATCATTGTTTCCTGGTGTGATAAGTCCCATGTTGTTTATCAGTACTGCTCAAAAGGTATTGAGTGCCTAACTATACAGTGCCACCCTATATTTTCCCGTTTTACCCACACACTTTTGACTATCTTGTATATAGCTCCCCCCTATCCGATCGTACGTCATTTTTCGACTGGTAATAACCTTTTATTGCCCCACTTTTAGATGTCAACCTGCACGTAATCGTTGGTGACTTCAATCATACTAGCACTTATCCACTTTTATCATTGGGTATGACAGATCTCTGCCATTCTCCCACAAGAGGTAACTCTATACTGGACAAAGTTATTACCAACCACCCAACCCTATTTTCTTTAGCACTAAAAGCTCCTATTTCTTCCAGTGACCACTGCTTACTCTTAGTTCGACCTAAATTTTATTCACATAGTGCCTACAAATCTTTCTCCCAATCTGAGCACATCAGATTTCGTTTTCGTATTTTCTCACCTGCAAGTGTTTCTCTCCTGAATGAATCTCTCAGACAGGCCTCCCGATGGTTTTCATCATCTTCTCTGCTCACATGTGTCCCCCTATTCATCCAAACAATCAATGCCATTTTTAATTACTGCTGCCCTGTTCAAAATCTCTATGTCCAATGGAAGGATAAACTCTCCCCTACTGTAGTCGCTGAGACGACAAAAGGAACAAGTCTCACAATCCTTCAGCTGTTAAGTATTTGTCAAAGATGAAGTTGTAGTGTCTTACTTTGCTATCCACTTTATCTGACATGATTGTACAGCTTGTTTTAATATGCACAACACCTACGACACAATACAAAATTCTGTTCGTAAATACGCACCTGTTTTCAAGTGTTGCTGAAGAATTACGCAATCATTATCAGTTATCGTCGAGCGGTCCGTTAACTGTCGCAGTCATCAATTTCAGTTCCTCTACACCTCATCGATCGGAACCACACATCACAAGAACAGGATCAATCGACCAGCGGACAATCCTTCTGTGAGTCCGTTCCTTGTACCGTTTATTTCATTATTATTCGTATATGAAGTACCTTTTCCGCTACAAAATAAATAGATTGAACGCATTATTCTCTGATCGAATTCTGAGGACTGGAAACAGCAAACACTTGTGGCAAGGTATGAGACTTCTCTGTTGAAGGAAGAGAGTACGGTCGAAGCTGGATGTGGATGCTGATGATCTAAATACCGCATTCCTCTGCCAGCCATCGGACACTCTTCGTGCCTAATCGGCACAAAATATTTGTAACGTGGAACCACTCTCATATCGTGATGTGTTAAAACTTCTAAATGGCTACAATTCGTCTTTTGCTGCAGGCCCAGGTGACTTACATCCAGTCCTCTTCAAATTTGGTGCTGCTTCCCTAGCTGGGGCAATTACCTCCATTATAAATGAATCCCTTAATTCTTCCACTATCCCCGACTGTTAGAGGCCGGTCACAATCATACGAATCCCCAAAGCATCCAAATCTTCTATCCTCTCCAAACGGTTTCGCCTCATCGCATTAAAATCTTCAGCTCTTAAATTGACTGAAAAGGCCATCCTCAAACGCCTTCAACAGTCTATAAACATCCCCAGTGATCCGTTACAGTTAGTTTACAAGCCTAATAGATGGATCTTGAACGCAGTCTCCACCCTCATTCATTTCATCGCGAAATCTTTGAACAGCTCCGTTAAGTCTGTTCAGTGTGTTTTTCTGGACTACTCT
>UZAN01040280.1:14098-25547 GCA_900618425.1 Echinostoma caproni
AACCTCCATAAATTACGTTGATTGGGACATGTGTTATGTATGCCGCTAAACAGGCTGCCACGGCGCATGATGTTTGTTGAGGAAGGTAGTGAGCGGAAAAACGCCAAGGGTAGGAAAACCCTAACCAGGAGACTCGGTCACATAGGTCTCCTTAGACTCCCTGGATGGGGCCTTCAGGTTGTGGTAACCGATGTTTAGAGACACTGAGTGATATGGCAGCCAAAACACAGCGGAGCACAAAAGTGCATGGTTGATGGTTGTGCAAACTGAAACTGCAAACTGAGACCAACGGTGTTTAATAACAGCAATTGTCCTTCATTCTTTCATTGTCACTTATCCGTCTGAGAACGCCTCTTTATTACAGGGGATTTTTAAGTCAAGTATCTTGCTGGACTAGTATCACTCAACGCTGATGGATAGGATAGAAATATGTACCTTATTTTTTATCTTTATGTCGTGCTATTTAGAGAGACTTGGTTCCTTATTTATACTTCAACTACGTAATTGTATTAGTGGATAGACAACCAGTCACACTTTCTCTTACTTCTCTTGCTTCTATATGATAGCATGGAACTGAAAGAACATATAATGGCAAAAGTATCACGGTTTCTGAAAGTTTGCTCACAGTATCTTCTTAGGAAAGTAACTTGGATCTACGTTTCTCTTGGGGTTTATCAATTTAGATTGATAATATCCCTTGTTTACAACTAAGTTAACGCAATGACCTCTTACACCAATAGCCTACTAGTTGGTTCGGCTGTTATCGTTCTTCATCGGACTGTTTTGCTTACTCTAAGCAAACTCTTCTTCACTATTATTATTATTATTATTATTAATATACTTACTTTTGTGCAACACAAACTTCTTTCAGGAAGAGGGAAGCGCTTAATTAAAGAAATACCATGTGGTACAACTGAGTGGGGAAGTCAGGCGGTGGTGCTGGGGGTTTGAAAACACGTCCTTGGGGCCATAATTTGATGACCTGAACTCCTAGACCACTTTCGCTCAACCAAACAAAAAAAGAGGTAAGATTAGGCTTTAATCGGTTCAATAAAACATGTTACTTGATTCCATGTACTGCGAATGTCTTCTGGCTTGTAAATAACAATTTGAATATTGCACTTGCTCGGTACTCGGAGTCATTTGAGCGAATCACATTTCGTTCGTCCTAGATATGGGCACAATTTAAATCATCTACTATGAATTATAATTATAATTATTGGTAGTATAATTATTTTTGGTCGCTATTCTGTTTTCAGCGATGGACCACTGGATTTTTATGAAAAGATTAGTGGAAAATGGGCACATTAAAAAATAAATTAAATTTCCACTTAACCAATCCGAATCGGGCGTTCCCCTAACAAAAGATAATTGCGTATTTTAAACCACACAACATACCAATTTTTCTCTCAAAGAAATCTGAAGGTAGCATCTGGAATAAGAGATATTGGAAGTAAATTATGTATTTATTAGTTATACACATTCGTTCTTGGCATAAAGTTCATCTACTTTGCCAAAAGGTAACGAATATTTCCTTCACATCTCTGTTGTGCATTAGATTTAAAAACCAAGGGGTTGGAGGTAACTTGTTTGACACAAAGCTTACTTGTTCTCTGGTTAAGGCGGATACTTTGTCGTGGCATTTGATTCTTTCCATAAATTCCGGGGAATCGCTTGAAATCATCGAATTGCCCGAGTGACAAAATCCGTAACGAACTAATTCACTGGCCATTTGCAACGGAACCATGTAGTCCTCGGATAAACAATGACAGAGCCGGAGCATAATTAACTGACGCATCTGTGTGACACAGTTGTTCTGTGTGTAGGCCAAGTGGACATACCGACGTGCAAAACCACCGGAGGAGATAAAACTGGATACTTCCAAAAATTTATGCGTCTTTATTTGCTTTTTGCATTGACGATAAACTGTTGATAGACGCTGGTGAACCTGTGAAACAGAGCGTGATGAGTTCACAAGAGTCAACTTCTACTAGAGCAATGTTTGAACCGAACGTATACACAAGTGAGATAAAACAGAGATGTGTAACTACTGTTATTACATATACAATATAAATTTGCTAATTTGCATTTCTATTAAAGTACCGCTTTTCAAGGTACGGATTGATCATCCCCATAAGAACTAACTGGGAACTGTTAAACCTCGCAATAAACACAACCACAGTAGAAGAATGAATAAACAGCTCACAGCAAACACAGCAAACACTTCAATACAATTCTAACTATGGGCCATTCCATTTTACAAGATGTAAAATAGATGCATTCATTGGCTTATGGTTGCAAAGAATTAGAAGCAGAATGAGCCTTACTTGTAGACTGTGTTACTGAGTTGGTGGGATGATGCGTATCCGCTCGTTAGTGGTAGGATTAGAATTCCGTAAGATAATTTTCGATGAGTGGGTGATATCAGAAAACATGCACACGGGCATTACAAATGAAACAATGAAGCGCACATCGATCACGGTGATGCTCCACGGTGCATACACACACACACACTATGCGCCATCCGCACAACTCGGTCGAAGTTCCCTAATGTTCGCATATCGCTGACTGCATACACGCACATGCCGAACCCCCTAGTGGGTCACCGCTGTTTGTGTCGTATTCGTGTGCACTGCAGCACATGCCTCCGTTTGCTGTAGAATTTTCGACCGATCGTGCACCGAGTGAGGAGCAAACACTGGCACTGGCCACCGGCTCAAATGAACGTCTAAGTACATAAGGCATCTTGGTCGTTTGACTCGATCCAAAGGGTGCATAATCCAATGAACTGGACATCACCGAACACAGAGCATAGGGGCACAAGTTCCATTTTGCACAGCCATTAACCATGCATTTTCGTGCGCCAGTTTTGATTCCTTTTCTTTCTATCCATTTGGAGGAAAAGTACGAGAAAGACAGGAAAGTTGGTAGTAGAGTAGAAGAAAAATTGGGGAATTTAAGTGGACCAGGATTGCAAAGAAATTAAAATTATACTGTTTACGGCACTCAGCCATATCACTGAGCGTCCCTAACCACCGGTTACCACACTCTGAGGGCCCCCATCCAAGAAGCCTAGGGCGACCTATGTGACCGAGTCTCCTGGTCAGGGTTTTCATACACTCGTGGCAGGTCTTGTTTCGACCACACTTGACTGTTTGCCACTCAATACCTGTCTCGGCAAACATTGCGCGCCGTGGCAACCTATTTGGTAATATAAACAAAATGCCCCAACAAACGTAATATATGTAGATTGACCACCTGCTGCAATGGATGACCGCCGTTGCTCATAACTCTGTGCCTAACCGCAGCATTACTTGACCAATGGCCTCACCAGATTAAGTCAGTCAGTCAATCAAGTAAAGTTTTATGCATCCAATTGGTGCAATGCTGCGCAGACAGTGGTGTTCGAACACTGACAGTCTATTTCTATCCTGTTTTATGGTCAAGGTTTTTCGCCTTATAGCAGACGTAGCCGAACTTCGGTAGCATACACTCAATCCTTCACAGACAGCCGCATGTCGCGACGGCACCATAGATTTAAAAGTTTCAACGCTTTATTATGGACAATATTTACAGGCAGATGCTTTTCTTGTCCCATAGGGTGTTTACACGAATTGAATTGTAACGATGATGAATAAAATTCCATATGCTGCATTCGGTTGTGTTATATGTGCTCATGGACGTTGGAATGGAATGTGTGTTAATGATATGTCAAGTTGTACCTTGAAAGAATCAATCGCCGTGGTACAAACGACATGAGATGGTAAGGAATTCCAGACAGTGCACACTGACGGCGAAGGAATGATGTCGATAGTCCAGTCGAGATTTTCGGAATAGTAACTTGAATGGATGTCCCCGTAGATTAGCGTTTGACGACAACCTCAAAAGTGATTGACAAGTGTGGTTTGGGTTGTGTAATATTTAGTACATAAAAATCAAGTCTTCTCGAACCGACGATACTGAGCAGAGTATAGACCCAATGACTGCATTATCCCCGTGTATGAATCATGATAGAGTCCTTTGACCGTCTTCGTGGCGAGCCTTTGTGGACGTTCCAAAATCTTATGATCACATTTTAACCATGGGTTACAAGTTTGGATGGCATACTCAATATGCGGCCGGATGTATGCTGACAACAGACGTGAGAATAGCGACGGTTCAAAACGACCGAAACATGTTTAAGTAGACCGACCTGTTTGAGTGCGATTGATGACGCCCTGGCGCAGTTACCAGAACAGCTCAGGTCTTCGGAAACTAAAACATCCAAGTCTTTCTCTGTTGATGCATGAGGCAGTAGTAAGTTTCCGAGGAAATAAGGAAGCCACCCATAGTGGCGTAGCAAAATCACCTTGCATTTGGATACGCTAAATTGGATGTCGTTCTCAACAGACCATTTGTGAGCTGCATTCAGTGTTTTTTTTTTGAGTTCCAGCAAACCCTCGCTTTCTGTCACTGTCTTCCAGATTTTGACATCGTCTGCAAACAACAATGTTTGTGGTCCTAGGGCATTCCGTAAGTCGTATCAAGTTGGTAAATACCAATTGAACCTTCTAAATGCGGGCTGACAAACATTACTTTCTGTGGTGAGCTCGAGTGAAAAAGTGCCGGAAGCTTGGACTCGTCTATAAGTATAAAGAGATTGTAATTTTTAAATAAACTTCTCGGGCACACCCTTTAGGGAAAAACAGTGCCAGAGTTTACAGTGGTCTACTGAGTCGAAGGCCGCTTTCAGATTGAGGAGGGCAGAGAAAGAAAAGGCTGTCTATGAATCGAATTTGGTGGAGGGCAAAGATGTGGTGGATACAACCTCGAACAGGCCTAAAACCAGCATGGTTCTCACTCTTTCTGTGCTTCAGACAATCGATGGAGTATTATATCAGAGAGAAGTTTACAAGCAATGTTGATTAAACTAAGTAATATGTGGCTTTCGCAGTAAGATCTCTCAAGTTTCTTGTAAATCGGTAAGATGACCGATTCACATAAAAACCTAGAGAAATCCCAAATTCAGTCACTGTTCTCTCAAAAAGCACCACTTCGTGTAATATCTCCGTTCTACCAGAATGGATGGGTTGGTTGTAAATGCGATATTTGACTGGGTTTAGACTGAACGGTCTTAAAAACAAAAAGGTGCTTGTAAACCTAATACAATCAATGTAACACGGTGCGATTTTGGAAAAAATATATGTATATATATATATATCAGTAGCAGAACGCAATTTCCTCGTGCAACCACCGTGCGTAAAAGAACTGATATCAAGTGATGCCCTTGTGGATATCATAACATTTATTTGTAGTACCCTTCTTGTGGATCTTCCTCGTGGATCCCCGATATGGATCAACACTCACTGAAAACGTAAGACACACCAATTGCTTGCCTCTGACGAATCTTTTCATTTCCTTTCGATCTCCAACGAGATGATGATGATGTTTCAGTCTATTCACCACTGTACGATAAGCACCACAATGTACAGACCTTAGAAAATTTTCCGTTGAGGTGCACCATGTAAACAATTTCGACGTTGAAACAGACAAACACTAATCTTGACTTTAATGTAATGAACGACAAAGAATACTGGGTGGTTGTATTTTTCATGTTGGGATCCGTCAGCGAGCTGCCTACCCGGACCCGTCTCCCTCCGGACTTCAAGGCCGACAATGCATACTTGAAATGCATTCCTTGAACATATCCACGCATCATAGCCTATGCAAGTTTACAAACACTAGGATCCATATGGATGAGTTTTATTGGGTTAGGCTCGATCACTGGATTTCGATTTAAATTAATGATTACCAAGGAGCAAACCGATTGTAAATTCATCCGCAAAAACTACACTGATTTGATAATTTATGATGTCCGCCCGATCCAGACTTGTGCAACTTGCTGCCACCAAGCAGACCCCGACTACAGACGGAAAACTTCAGTGACCCTGCCCGAACTCACACCTTGCATAGAATAAATGCGAATGTAAAACAGTGTTAATCATTACGTAATAACAGAGACCGAACAAAATAAAGGGGTGCATATACTCTGTGCTCCATCCATTCATTACGTTCAAACCACCGGTGATTTTAATCACGTAGCATTTCATTTGATGAACTATCCATGCAGTGATAGAGGGTGCCATAAAATGAGTAATTTGCTCCAAGGATGGCTTGTTATCCTGATCACATATTTGAATTAGCGTACCGTAGAATTATGGTATGACTGATTTGATCAACCTTTGGTACTGTAGACAAATACGACTTCAGCCGAAACAACTGCGAGTAACTAAAGATATGGGTATATATATAATATCAGCTTGCGGACAAGCATAGTACCAACGCCTCTGAAACTTTGGTATCGTTCTTCCGGTTTTCTTGTACAAATCAGCAGTGTCGAGTAGACGACGATATTGAAGCCCAAACAGTTTGCGTTAATTGTTCACAAACCATGACCACATATTTGTTTCACTTAGTAACAGTAACCTGAAAACTACGATACACCAAAAAATGAACCCACTAAGTCGCTTTTCTTCACTCACTGTCTATCTATTCACTGTCATGTACTTTTTCTCGGATCTGTATGCGGCAAGCAGCCCGAATGCGCGCGAGGATGCACACAGGCATTGAATAACTTATGGCCAATTACGACGTCTCCGTTTCCTGGCCTGAAGGAGCAGCCTAGTTCTGTTATCACGGTCCGAGAATAAACTGCTTGGAGTCCGTAAGGTTCTCTTAGCCTACGTTTGTACAAGTCTTCATATATTCCCGTATAAATAACGAAATTTATTAATAAATCTAACCAACATTGCTTCAAACAAATATAAAGAAATCGAAAAATAAACTTACTGTGAAATTATGACATCAGTGATGCGATTTCCGCTGAACTGATATCTATTAGTTTTCAGTTCCGTTTAGAGCTGATTGTGGTATGTAGTTGGGGTAGTACAGAGAAATAATACCAACTTACGAACTGACTGATTTCAACGGACACTTGTTGACCGAACCGAACACCCACTGAAATAACCGAACGGGAACTGCTCGCTTTGTACACATCATCAGCAGATAGAGATCCGGTACGTGGCAAATTTGTATCTTCGTGAACGATCACATGAAAACCGTCCATTTTGACCGCCTTTTTTGCATCCAATTTTGCCTGAGGAGATGTTTCTCTGGACAGGAATAATCGATCATCCCAAGGCTGTGAATATGAAAAAAGCAGCAAGTTATAAACTTTTTCAATTACCGGAACACTACTGAAATAGAAATATACGTTGAAAGAGTATAGAACGGAGCATTCACGGATGCGAAACCGAGATATGGAAAGTAGTGTTCAAATTTATTCGTTATTCAAAGAACTGCTTCTTTTTGTGAAAGTGTAAGAAAGTTCATCTAGATCCATACATATGTTCATCACATACACTTTGAGCTCGGGTAGATCTATGCATTTGTATTTCACGGTTTCCAACAGTATCAAACGTGAGAAATTGTTTTACAGAAATAGGTGAAGAAAGCGTGATCAGTGAACAGTTGGATATACCGGTTCGATCTTATCCGGTCGCACCATCACTATGGATATTTCACATTTAACGCATCGTTACTTGTGAGTAGAACAGCACGAGACAATGGATATATTGTGCAAACCCATGTTTCTGACTTCTCTATACAAATTTGTAACGGTAAAACAGCGTTTTCAGTTTCTTAAGTGTTGTTTTCCAGCACCAATAATACGTCGATTGAGCGGACTTCTATGACTGAGGTGCAAAGGTGCTGTGCAACGTGTGCGGATGGATATTCTATCTGGACGCATCGAACATAGCCGTTACCTACGGCGTGGACAAGTTCGACCAACATCGAAAAACCTGAAGCAGTTAATCAAGCGTCATATCGAGGAGTCAAGAGCCAAACTTCCACAGTTTACATAACGCTTTCAGAGCTATGGACCATCTAACCGTAATACCGCTTATCAAATTTACTAGTTTCTGCTGTGAAAAGGTTCGTCAAACTCGCACGTATGAAATAAAGAGATTGAGTAAGTCACGGAATTATAAATTGATGAATCCGTAATTTTCTGCTAACTCTAAAAAATGACTTTGCAGTTTATCTTTATGTCGGTTGAATAGACTGCAACTCGAAGTTTTGTCATATGGTCTACGTTATTGTATTCCGCGAAGAAGGAGTAATCACGCTGAATCTAAACAGTGTTTGGGTCCTTTTCTGATCAGTAGCCACATACTAAGCCAACGAGTGAGGGTGATTTGGTCTGGTTTAATGCAAAATTATTGGATATAATGAACTGAAGCCGAATTACAAGAACAAAACGAACTTCTTTACTGATCGATGCAAACACACACATCGAAGAACTAAATCAATTCAAAGCTAACCGAAATATTGTAGTGTTGCACCCCGACAAGGGTTCCATTGTAGTAGTGATGAACAAATCAAACTACAAAGAACCGATGATACATATCTTACGTGACCAAACGAAGTTCAAGCTTGACAATACTCCAGATAATTCAAGTGAAATAGAGAAAGTTTGTGTGGAACTGAAAGCTCTCACCCAGGTAAACCTTATACAAGAATCCCGGGGAAAATGTTTACTCCCGAGGAAAACACAGACATCGCAAATATGCGGCTTACAGAAGCTGCATAAAAAGACATTCCATTACGACCCATTGCAAGTTGGATAAATTCACCGCAACATATATCAGCAAAGTGGTTAGCTCAATCGAGAGAGAGACTCAATTGCTCGACGTAATTTCAAGGATAGCTTTGAAATGGGCAAACATCCGACCTATAGAAATATTCAACAGAGACAGATATCTACAATAGATGTCAAATCTCTGTCCACAAATCTTCCGCTGCATGAGACCATTGGATTACCTGCCAGATAACTGAGAAAAAGAAGTTGCAGGTCGGATTACCTAATATATAAAATCCCACGACCTCTGCTTCTATGCACGTCAAACGTTAAAATTTCCTTCCTCAGGCAAGGATATCGACAAATAAATGTGGTCACCACGCGCAGTCCGCTGAGACCAATTCTTGCAGGTATTTTTCTTGGCCACCTAGAAGAGAGGCTTGAAGATAATAGTTCAAAATTATATCTATACTGTCGCTATATTGATGAGATCTTCGTTTCAAGCAACATCAAGGAAGACGGAGAAATTTGATTCCATCGATTCACCCCAACATCCCGCTACTGGTTACAACTAAAGGGACAACTGCATCGAGTTTCTAGATATAAACATTACTCGTAGATCAGATGGATCAATTAAGAGATCTGTCTTCCAAAAGAACGCGATCTGGGTAAATTTCACGAGCTTCGTTTACTCAGGAACATAGAGAAGGTAATAAGTGAACATTGTCCCAATATTGGATTATGAAATGTCTCCATGTCTATGAAACGTTTCTCTCCGTTGAATATGTTCTTTGTGATGATTAACTGCACGGTTTTTTAACTGAACTGTGAGCTTCAGTGCTTGAAAAAGTTGTACACAATACAACACAATGCAACACAACAGTTACTGAAATTTTTCAGAGGCTCTAGTTGTTCATATTCTCAAGCCCGATCTATGCAAGCAACTTGATTGGTTAGTCACATTAGCTTTGCCTTGATGATTGACCCTTACCGTTCTCGGTTTTCGTATTGTTGTGTCGTGTTGTCCATTGTGATTAGAGATTTTATCTTCGTCTCAATTATTATCTCACTGATTGTAAAAATCACAATTGATATTGATTTAAACTGGCTAATCACAATTAACTGTGAGTTGAATGTGAATTATCAATCAAAGAATTTAGAAACAGCTGTACAGCACTCTGCAGAATTTCGATTCACTTTTGTTCTGCTATAGACACTCCCGTGCGCTCTGATAAATAACTATTATTGTTGTTTGGCAGATTGTATGTCGATTGCGCAACGTTCAGTAACCTCGGTGAGATTCGAACCCACGCATGGACGCCGCCTACACTTCGTACGCGCATGATCATGATGCTTCTTCTTGCTATCATGAAATTGTTAAAGGGAACTGGTTGCATGAAATAATTAATAGTCCAAAAAACATCACAATAAGTCATATTTATATCCCATCATCTATATTGTGCGGGCTTTCAATCATAGGTTGAGTAATAAGCTGAAGATTACCTGTAGAATTTGTGCCCGACTTTCAACCGATAACAAGGCCGGTTGAGTTCGATTGGGATTATATGGACGACGTAGTAGAAGATGCAAACCCCGAGTAGAACCAGGTTCCTTCACCATGGTCGAATTCATTTTGAGCTGAACGAACAGAAATGATGGATTAGGGGGAAAAACAATAATTGAATTGAAAATTGCATTAGAAATTATAACCGGTACTTCACCCGATCTTATATTAACTAGTTCCAGTCTACAGTCAACTAGTTTAAATATCGCAATAAGAATTCCTCCAATTTTATACATACATATCTGTTTGTATTGAATCAAACTCATTCCCGAGTGAGCTTCGTCGTGTACAAAGCATTATCTGGAAATTTATGAATCACTGCACAACTGTGTCGTTTTGGTTGGGTTTCACGAGCAATGCGAATCGGTAGACCAAGCTGAGAAGCAAACACAAGGGCAAACAGGTAGAACAAACGTACGACACTATGTACCGTATACAGGTATTTCGCTCTGTATGTGACGGAATTCACTGTATAATTGAATTAAACGTTCGATACTCCAATGTAATTAAACTAGTCTGCACAGAGTGATGGCGCTAGTAAGGTTCCTGCGGTTTGGGTGGAAGGTTACATATTTGAAACCTGTCCCCGATAACTAACTTTGGTGGTTTACAGTTTTATTGTTGCTCCATAGATATCACGCGCTTCCTATTGAGATTCTGCATGGTTTGCCGCTTCCAGTTCAGGGGTTTGACTTAATGGCTATCATAAGTGAATATTCGATTCTCATCACATATCACACGAATTGTGCATTAAAATATGCGTGTATGTAGCAAAATAGTTTACTTAAACAACGTAGAATCTACTTTAAACCAGGTTATTTATTGGTTCAGTACGACTGGTGGGATGGTGAAGACCTTTGGTGCTGTTCGACCACCGATGTCTCCGAAGTATTGCTCGTGTCTGGTGGGAACATCGGGTGAGCAATGACGAGGTCCATCGTCGTGTGTTGGGTGCGGATAGTCGTTCCCCAACAGAAGTAATCGCTCTACACCGCCTCCGATGGCTTGATCACGTATTGTGTATGCCGGCTCATCGACTATCTTTCCGTGCTCTCTTCGCACGTGCCGGACAAGGCTGGAAGAAGTGCCGCGGCGGTCAGACCATGACATGGCGTAGAGGTATGAAGAAGCTGACTTCAGGTTTGGTTTCGGTTGGTGCAGCCCGCCTTTCAGGTTGGGGCCAAAAGGATGATGATCGTCGTTGGTTAGAGAAGCTAAGAGATATGGCCCAGAATAGAAGTCAGTGGCGCGAATGCTGTACGGTT
>UZAN01040280.1:26224-41550 GCA_900618425.1 Echinostoma caproni
TTCATCAAATCTTTCAATGTTCCAGCACACTGCGGATTGGGTTAGAGAGTCCTACAATTCTCGGGAAATCAGCTCAAACTGAGCAGCAACGGTTAACTGAATGAGAGCATCAGTATCGTCATGGTATAAACTCATTCCGTCGGGGGCTTGTCACGAGAAAATTAACGATGCATTATTGACGTGAAACTAACTACGGGAGCTAACCCGAGGTTACCTGATGGTATGGTGTTGACCTTTTGGGCAAGTGAGAATGGCTGATGATCCATGACAAGGTTACAACAGATATGCAGTTCTTCCGAAGGTTTTCAGTAGCATTATTAACAGGATAAAGCACTTTCCAGTCAAATTCAAAATAAATGGCATCATTCACTGGTTACTGCCGCCATAACGCAATACCTAACTATAACATTAACACGTAGCGATCGAGAACCGACGATGACATGCTTCAGAGTTACAGACACCTGAGGTGTGTGCTCCGTTTGAGTTACAATGGATCCTGGCTACTTCGAGCTTTAAATTCTACCTTGTTCACTTCTTCCATCCCGGCTTCAAAAAGACCAGCCCATTCTAGTTGTACTTCTTCAGCTAGACTTCCAACCATAAAAGTATAATTTTTCCTCATTCTAACGCTTCTTCTACTACTACTACTAAAACATTTGACTGAGACAGCCAGCAAGAAATCGGGGCAAGTACAAACTGAAAAAGAAATAAATTCAGTAGACTGAACATTTAGTGGTATAGTCCATGCACTAAAACAATGAACAGTATTTCGATTCGCGTGCTAGATGGAGACGAGTATACTGACATCAAGAGTTCACTACGTAGTCCCGCTGATCTTTTTTATATACAACAGAACACAAAGAAGCAAGCTAATTGTTCGTCAATGACATCTATCGGAGGGACAGATGTTTTCTTCTGGGAACGATGATTTTCATTCACCAACTCAATGTACTACTGATTTATAAGTCCAACTCTGTCAACGAACCTGAAAACACAAATATTTGGACGGGTGGTCGACCATAATCACTTTGCCTTGAGGCCATTCCGGTGGTTCCGCGTTCATGGACTCAGGATTCGGTGGACCGTCAGGCCAACTGGATGGAAGCTGTTCCGTTGAGTATGAAACAGGTCTCACCAAACCTTGAGCCTCCCAATTCAATTTTGCTGCACCCTCGGGGACAACGTGAACCTCCGACTCCGGGGACATGACTGCGGTTGGCATCGGAATGAGCTGTTGTCCCACACCGCAGGGTTTTCCATCGTATTCGCAACTGACCAAAAAATCACTCCAGTGCCACATCAGTCGTGAACGGTTGGCCATGTAGAAACCTCGGAAAGAACGTTTAGCTCGTTGACGCCAATATCCGTCTGCCGGTGTCCAAATCATGGGATTTGGTGTAGAGTGCTCATCAGCTCGGGTAATCCAATAATTCGTGACATCATGGTAACTAAAATTGAGGAGTTTAATGACGGCAGATATCTTAATTCGATGTGCTTTCAAATATGACGGAATGATTTCCGAAAATTCTGGTCTGTTGCATTCAATTATCGTTTTTCATAAGATTCAGTCGGCTGTAGAGCAGGTTGCGGATATTTATATATATATATATATATGTGTGTATATAACATGAGCGCACTGCAGATCGCTAACTCTATTCCCTGGAATGAACTGCACTTCAGTGTGAGTTGAACCAAAAACCTTATTCTACAGGACATCGCCTACAGTAAAGCTGGGGAGAAGCGAGGATTCGAAGCACCGTTTTTGAACCCCAATCGAGACGATAAATTGCGGTGGAAGTCAGTCTCTGACAAAGTACCTAAACAATGAAACTTGTACTCTAAACATCGATAACGAGTTTCATTAGGCGAACTTATCGACGGAGTCAAACACTGTATGGATTTCGAGAAACACAACGGGCAATGCTGATGCTCAACCATCTCACACAGTGATTTGATTGGATAGTTGATTGTCATATCCCCGACCAGGTGTCAAACCCAGCTCTCCAGTTAGCGCTTCTTGCTTGTTGACTTATATACGAGGCAAACCACACACTGGAAGCCTGAGTTGTATGAGAGTCGAATTTACACCTTTGTGGTTGGCGCACTCGATGGGAGAGTCATTTTTGACAAGGTGGATAAGCGCAACTTTCTCTTTAGTCGAGATTCAGGATGGTAGTTTGTATGGCTCTTTGGAATATAGAGTTTCATTATCTTTAGACAGGGAAGCTGAAACACACTATTGGACCTAAACGCCCCTCGGTATTTGGATCACTTTAAAAAACGATAACTGGGTGACCTTTATAGTACTTACATTTACCCCTGCCTTATAGTTTACCCAGGGCTCGTATCTTTCTGAAAATTCTCTCTCAGCATATCGACGCTTGTGAAAACTTCACTCGTAAAGTAGTGAATGATGATTATCCCTTCTGCACTCTAACTTGTCTAAATGCAATTTCACCTCATTTGTTCGTTCCAAGAACAAGTACCTCTAAACACAATCGGAAGCACACAGACCTCTGTTAATCCTTACCTTGACAATTATCGTCACAGCGATCGTATTTTTTATAATTTCCGCAAGGCACTTGGTTAATTCTAGATTTGCAGCTGATTTGATTGACTTATGGAATTCAGTGTTAAAAGGGTGTGCACCGGTTGAATGCACACCTACGTGTGATGAATACTACGACTGGCTCGACTTGATTTTAGAGTCGACTCCCGGCGCAACTTTGAAACAGAGAAACGAGCTGCTTATTGTGTAAAATATTTTATCTACTTAAAATTTGTCAGTCATCAAAAATCGTACTGATGTTGGTTCTTGTCAGCGCTTATGTAAAAGCAGACAAGATGTTCACAGACGTTAAATGAAGCCCAGATCCCACACAGAATAGCCCATTCATGCTATTGTACACCAACTTACCCAAATGCTTATCCATATTTTACCACAATAAAATGCATGACTCACGCTTTTGCCAGATCGGGGTAAGCCAAAACACGTTCTATGCTAAAAGGGCTATCTGGGCACACAACCACGGTCGGAAACTGGAAGCCCTCTTGTCCGTAATTGATCACTGTGGAGATGGGCATATTGATAAATCCAGCTACTAGGTCAGAAACAGTGTAGAAGCAAGCCACACACATGCCCAAAAGGATCAGTATGACCAGGCGTCTGGGCCAACCAGGTTTGGCCTCCAGTAAGACGTCGACACCGTGAAAGGTACTCCGTTCACCCAAAGTCCGGAGTCTAGTTTGAAGCTGCTCCAATTTTCTTTCATCTGCAATAATTCGTGCTTTTCTCTTGTGGGCTTTAGCTTCAGGAGTCAGGACCGCACGCCCCATACCGTAAACACATCAGTCGCCTGATTTAGCACGTGATCAGTCTATTGATTTGTGGATTTAACCAGTTATTGCGATACAGTTCGAATGCATTTCTGAATCATTCATCTGGTGATACTGACGTTGGATAAAATAACCGGTTTGTTTCTCTTAATTTTATTGGATCAACAATTTCTAGTAAGCATGACAAGGGATCTAAAAGAAACATTCAAATGACCAACCTCCCGTACTAAGGCTGAAGAAATATCCTGGTTTACTGACCATTTTTTATTTGAATCCACTTAGAGCAAGAGGGGNTTAAGTGACTGAGATGAGTAGCCGCTGGAGGGGTTGCACTGATGTTATCAGGCTATTCGAATGATTACATCTCTTCTGGCAGACTGTTTTTGTTTTCCCCGGTTCTGTCCCCGTATTTTTCGTTCACCTATGGGTATTTTGGCGTAACGATTGGTGTTATATATATATATATATTTATAGAAATGAGAAACAAAATATTTCTTTAAATTATTCTAGATGTAAAAATGTCGTATATTTTTCTACAGATGAAGTGTGATAAACCTTTAACCCATCAGTCATAAACTAAGCACCCTGGTGTTACCTTTGTCGGAGATCTTACTCAGTCTGAATATATGTTCTTCGATTGAGCTTTCGTTTTTGCCTCTTGATTTTGTTTATATCCTTACTCCTTTATTCATCACTAATCTCTTTGTTAGAAACTTCAAAATCACATGTAGTTCCCTCGAATTTTCACCTTAATGCAGTTGCTTGCTTCACATTTACCTTCACCAATAAGACACTTCGCAATAACTCCAAACGTGTGAGAATTTTTGAGGGAGCATTTGATAAGTATCGTTGAACACTCGTTCCCGAAACAACCTCCTGTGTACACAAACGTCTATATCCCGAGTCCTGAGGCCGTAACTTTTACGGCCTGTTTGCCCGATCACCTTGTGTGTTTTGGCAGCTCCGTTCCCAAATTGCTGTTTTAGAAGCTTCAGTTGAGTGGCTGTTGTCGGGTAACCCACCTAGGGTGGAGTGGAAACTTCATTCCACTTGAATTTCCAAACTGATTATCACAATTTCACAACTATTCGTGGTTATTTGACGGTGGGATCTCGTGTGATTGAGGATTGCAAAGCCCAGGGCTAATATGTATAGGCTAAGATCATTGAACATTGGATTCTTACTACTATGGGGTTTGTGTTTCTACCGCTCATCATCTAATAGTGGATAATAAAAAAGGTCAAATTGATGGTTATCAATGCATGGTTCAGTCCATTTGTTCCAAATTTATGGGAATTGTTACACCCTGTTCGAAACGTTCCGTATGAGTAACCGGAAGAAATCTTCCCATGAATCACATAAATGGTTGCAACGGATTGGTTTATGTGCATGGTTAACGGTCACACTGTCCGCCTCTTGTCTTCCGGAATTGTCCCTTGTTCAAATTGTTCCTTCCCATGGTAAGTTATTTGTTTGCAACGGTACAATGATTTCTTCCCAGCACACAAATATCAACACAACCTGATTAGTTGATTGAAAACTGAGTGAAAATAAATCAAGCGAAGTGAACCGTTGTGTTTATCACCCAAAACTTTGGGTGAGTTGTCACCAAATACAAAACAATAGAAACGCAAACTGAACAGAAGAAGTGCAGTTTAAAGTAGCCTATTTCTTGTGTGAATTGAGTCTGATCAATGCTTTGAGACCAAACTATGATTACTGAAGGCTGTTCGTGGGTCAGACAGCAACAGCTATTGGGAAAATATCTTTCCGAATGATTCGTGCTACATCACTTATAAGCTAAGCTAACAGCCGTTTCGCTGCCCTCACTAATAGAACGGCAAGTACGGTTGAATTCCATTTGCGCATACCTCGGGTTCGATCCCCTGATTGCTAGGATGTATAAGCATAAAGATCATTGATATCCATTGCCCAACGTGATTGAAACCTATTAAATTTACTCCGTAGAGTCCTACAAGGTTATAGTGAACAATCTTGCACATCCTGATTTCAAATAAATCACAATGATTGTCACCATTGCGAACTGTGATACACCATTGCTTTGTGTTTGCGCTCAACGTGTCTGACAGGATTCACAAAATTTCCTGGCCCTCGTCATTTACTTTTCAGGTGTTCTTTTTTGACTGAATGCGTTTATTACAGCACAGTACAATGTCACATAAATATTCTCTGGATAGCTAAACAAAACATCACCCCGGATAGTTATTTGCTCACTGAGGTCATTTAGCATGCAGATATTGACGAGAGGACAGTACTCACACTAGAATCCACTGTTCTAACCACAAAAGTATCACAATCAGAAACAGTATATTTTATCTGCAGGAATTCCAATGAGGAACCTCAAGAAACTGCCGTCAAGATGTACATTCAAGGTAAACCTCGCATTTGACGGAGTTAATTATCTACAAACTAATGGAGTCACAGTGATATCCCTTTAGTCCACACTTTGTTACTGCTGAAAAGGTTCACCCATTCACATCCAGTGATTAAATTGCCTCCAGGATGAAGAAAGTCCGATTGATCTACTGCTTTCAGACACCGATATTACGAGAGGCTTGGAAAGTTTAACGAAAAAACATACCAAGTGAACAGTACAACAACTTTCGCAGCCTTTTGCCCGTAAACCAGCAAAAGTGCAAGCAACAAGAAGCGCCAACCGCACATGGTCTACTCACATGGCAAACGCAATACAACGAAAGGAACGTACAGTGATATCGGCGCCAGTGACCGTGAGTTACGGACGAACAACTCAGCACTTAACTGTCGGGGTTGGTAAAACTCTGTTCATCTACATACCATTCAGCATTGGCTCGGCAGCGAAGAATACCAACACGATTGCGTGTCGTGGTTACCGCCATATCGAACGAGGTTGTACAACCGTGCAATTTTCCACAACCTATGTTTTCAGATATAACCAAAAAGGAGAGTGACCGTTTTTGACTTCCACAAAGGTCGTCTATTAGTTTATGAGCACCTGTGTTATCACTTTCCTTAGTCGAAGTGTAAGAGATAAATCTATATGGACATCCAGCTACGCTGGATTGGATGCAGCTTCCACAGACCCTCGATATAGGTAGCCCAGGATCTATGACGTCAATCATAATTGCGTTATCGATTCGGATCACAGTGACACATACTATATCCGACTCCTCAATTTATCGATTGCCCGATCCACTAATAGAATGACGAGGTTCCCCTATTTTATGGCAATAAAATTGTAACAACTCAAAAACAATTAATTAGAAACATATGTTCGCCTACATCACGTGTTTTGGTTAGAAATCTTTTAAAACTAACCAATTTGTGAGTATGGTTATTCCGTGTGCACTCGGTCCAGAATAAATTGGAAGAACACATAGTGAAAACGATTTTTCACTTTTGGAATTATGATTTCGGGAATAAAAAAAGTATGAAATACTTTATGCGTTGACATTTTGACCATGGATTTGATGCAGCACTCTGCAACTCCACGATCCACCTCATTTCAGTTATATTGTTGTGTGTGATTTACATGATTATATCTCTTCAGGTAGTTTGTCCTTGGTTAACCCTGTTGAATACTTAAGAGGACTATTATTTTTGTGTACTAAAAACGGTCGTTTTGAATTCAAGGGACTCACATACAAACGGACTGATGACGTAATCATGTGCAGTATACTAGGCCCCACTTCCATCTGATGCATTTTTGGGAATGACTGAACAAAAGCTTGCCTATAATACGTCCCAGTTCACATTGCACGAATGTTATATGAACGATATTTTTATTCTTACGAAGTGAGAACATTTTGAATTCATTTTGAAACTAATTAGTTCATCCACAGCTCTTAGCATCTCATGAGGAAGAAACTGATGATTTCTTAGAATCTTTGTATCTTAGTATTACGAGCCCCTTAGATATCTCATTACAATGTTCCGTTCACCGAAAAGCAGCATGGAGTGGCGCCCATTCATCAACTCATTATTCTTGCAACTTCAGTCTATGTAAATGCGCTATCTTCCGCTTGAATCTGCTGTCAGCATTCTAATATTAATTCTGCTATTTTATCCAAATGGGCAACCAAAAGACAGCAACCAAAACCGACGCACGAAAGTGCATGATTAATGGTTATAAGAACTGAACAGAACATAGAAGTCAGTACCTACGGTTCGCTAGATTTTCGCTAGTGGCTTACAAACGTTAACTTGTAAAATGTCTGTTCCATCGAACTAGAAACATTTGTTCCCCAGATACATTGTGGGAAGATGAAGAATTCCTAAAGAAAACATTATCGCATAGTAATCACTCCGAAAGATACATTGATGTCCATAATAACAAGTCGCGAAAGGTAACTCCAAATGCTCCCCGAAAAGCTGACTATGGCAAAATATCTTTTAATGGCGATCAACTTCTGAACTATGCGCGCTAAAAGTTCAAGTCAGCTCTGAACCGCACATTCCCAGGTAGTCAAGTTTGACTTATTGCCGCTACTCGCGGAATTGATTTGGACAAACGGTAGGCAATCTAATTCTGTCCCACACACTGCGTACCGGTTCATCTGCAGCTGCGGTGAGGCATACATTGGCAGAAACAACCGCCAACTCTCTCAACAGATGGCCAAACACATTTAAAAGTGGTTAGTGAAGTAGTTAACACCCATACTCGATAGTCAGACAGTAACACAACACCTAGGGTCATCCGTTGAAAAATAAGTTGTGACAACCAAACATTATTACTATTGCTATTTTATTATGATTATTTTCACTTCCTTTTATTGGATATATGGTGATGAAATTTTCAGGAAGGGGGAAATGGACAATCAGAGGACTGCCCTGCATTGATTCCGCTACCTCTTTCATACCCCTACTAAGTAGTTGCAATGCGTAACTGTTGGCAACTAGTGAGGCGCTGTTAATCAGATTACATCATCCCGTTCTGTGCGCTTAAAAGTTACTGACGCAATCAGTTCAGTTGCGGTGGAGCTGACCACTTGTTTTCAATCTTAATAGCTCTTGGCTATCTGTACACGTCTGTTCATTAAGATTTGCCAACCCAATGTACTGTATATATCCTCGTTTGTTTTAGGTCGGCGTTTGAGAAGATTAAACAGAACGCCGGTTAATCAAACATGATTCTTTTAATTGATGCATGGCACTGGCTCGTTGGAACTAATAGAATGACAGGGTTCATACTGAGGGTGAAGACGCAACGCAACCAATTTAACCTAAGTTAAAGAGAGAGAGACCGTGATGGAAGATCCCAGGGAGGATCAAAGGGATTAGCCCGTTCAATTTTTCACAGGCACCAGGCAGTGTTAATGATGTTGCTTGTGGGTTTCACTCCTTGGGAGATCGTCAATTCTCCACTGTTTGTATGCATTTAAATGCGATGGTGATGATTTAGTCATGCCAATGTCCACATATAAATTTGTCTCAGTTCAAAACTTTGTAATCTGCCCCAAAAGGGGAAATGCACAGCGCTGCGTTCTGCTTTCGAACAATCCTGAACCACTCTGTGTTATAATAGGAGCCCCTAAGACGAGCTACGATCGTGGTATTATAAACATTTCCTCAAAGAAACATCACGGGACACTGAAACGAAAATTCAGAACGAAGTGCAATCGGGCGCATCTGACACTGCTGCGAGAGGTATGAATACGGATATGAAGATATGGTCTCCCATAACAACTTTGATCGGTTCATCAATCCGAGTGTCTCGATCGAGTGTGAATAATGCTTCCCTGGTTATTGAGAATTCTATTTTTCGATCTGTGCTGCACCATGGACATTGTCTATACAACACATCATCTCCATCACGATTTATTTCCTCAATATGGGGCCCCTCAGAACAATCATGGAACGAGACCACAAAAATCCTGATAGAGCTTTATTCAAACAGATATCAGTGATGATCAAAACTGAGATCCCAAATCCTGTTAAACTCTACACTGAAATTCGTTTTGACGATCGGAATAGCAAGCAAACCTGGAATGTAATGGAAAGAACACATGCTACGTGGGCCTCAATCCACAGCTACTGAACTCAAAATCATGTTTGCCACATCATCTCATGGGACGTGTTTGAAACATCTTTTCAGTCGTTTGACCTTCATGAAGTTTTGCATGCCGATCCCAGTCAGGTGTGGGCACAAGTTAAGCAACTCAATACAAAAATAGCTTTGTTCCCAACGGACTGAGTTTTGTCGTACTTAGGGGATTACCTGTGATCTAGCTTGCCGGTGTTTGTAACCACTGCACCGGGGACCAAACAATTGCTGACTGTTGACGACCTGCTCGTATCCTACTAGTCCAAAAAGGTAACCAAGAAATAATAACCCATGGCTCTTACTTCCGTAACGCTTTAAAAGTTTGAAAAGTTTGTGCTTGATAATATTATCCCTAAAACTAGCCAGGCATGGCACAGCGTTTCGTGTGTTACCTCTACTGCCTTCAACTGTATCTTAAGGAACAGACATTTGTTTGTAATCCATGGTGCCGGATTAACCATAACTATTCTCTTTTTACTTCGGTATTATTTTACTGGTAAAGTACACTCGATGGCGGTGGTCCACCTGGTTATCCTGAGTTCGAACTACGTCACCGCTAGTCATATTCGCCAGTTCTGTATCTCCCCGAGCAACTTTTGTATGGCTCCAGACCCCTTCCTGAGATCAGTTCGTACACCTATATACTCAATAAACAAAAAAACGTATTTGAAAACACTTACTGACCTCATTACGTTTACTTTACCAGGTATCTTGATAAAACTTCTGGTTCACTACCGGTTCATTCTTGGGTGCACCAAAGCGTAATGCCTTCTCACTAGTCTTTATTCCTACTGCATTCGCGACCCACCCATTGAGCCATATTATATTTTTATTAAGTATGCTAGTGGGTTCACCATTGGTTCCAAACCGCAAGATCATTTATGTGTCTAATAGGATCAATTCAGTTTGCCTGCGTCAAGTACATGGTCTCTGTATTCCCATTTAGCTGGCAACACTCCTAAATGTAGATATGTCAAATTTTCACCTCCATTTGAACTTAACTGCTCTGTTCTCTAAGGGGGAAAACAGAGTGTTCTCACAATAAGTAATTTGCCTATTCTGACCGGATCTCACGTGGACTTCACATTTGGTGCAGGTCCTTAAAAAGATTCGACGACTCTGCTTCTTCATTTTCCACGTCCGATTTGCATCCGTTTTTTGTATATTCTTGTATTGTCACTCATCTCTTCAACCTCCCCTCAGTGTTATTTGCTTAGCTTAGAGTTCATGATTATCCAAACCTACCTCACTTATTTGTTACACAGATCTTAAACGACGTGTATCCACTTCCGTAAACTTGTGTATACCTGAACCACTACCAGCCGTTTGTCTTTCTAGATTTCTGGTACAGAAGGCATCCGTCAGGGATAGCGTTTTATAAATGTTAAAGTAAATTATATCAATTTTCACATTATCACGCCACCCGCTCCTTCGTTTACGGCGATTAGGACAACTTTTGTGTGTGTGATCCAATGGTGTGCAATCTGTTGGGATGAAGAAAGCAATTCTTGACTTACTTGGTTTCCCGTAATGCTTTATTTAACTTCAAGCATATTGAGAGCCTGCCCGAGACAGATAATTCACCAGTCAACTTTTATCGTTTTATAACAACATCGTTCAAAACAATGACCACATCGTTTTAGGTTTTCCCCGTTTCCGGTCCGCGATTATTTGTCTTTAACGGAGAGTGAAAATCTGTTCGTTACATACACATGCAATTACTCAATCAGCTCTGCAGCGTATTAGTTCCACAATCAATATTGCTTAACGCGTAATCCTATGGGTATTAAGCTTTCACACGATTTGAAGGTACTCAAAACAACCTTTGCACAGTATGAGGCATTATTTAACCGTGCAATTATTGAAACACGTGGAATGTAGGTAGTGGTTCCTTCTATTTCTTTGACACATCCGGCTGCGTTGTATTGCCAGTAGTACTATCAATGATCTTTTTCCGTTTGTGCAAACACGTAAGCAGTGATATTTTGAACAATCCCAAAGCTTCTGAGCAAAGTGCTCTTGGAGATGCTTTTGCACTCTGGAAGGGGGGATTTAAACCCATTCCAAAAGATCTCTAGTATTAAAGTAACCCGCTGTTAACTGCATTTTATACTAGATATAATGTACCACTCACGGTACTCACAGTTCAGTAATCGGGATAATACTGGAAGTCAGCTCTCGCCATTTCTGGCACAGCACACATAAAATGGCTACGAAACCAGCGATTAGGGTAAATGGCAGAAATTTAACTGATTCCTAGGATATATTCCTGGGATATCAATAACTTCTGTATGCCTCCAATGAGAAAGATCTCGATGTCATTGTTCAAGACTACTTAAATTGTTCTTTTAACTGCTCCGTACAAACTATCTGCAGCTGTGAGACATGTTGGTTTGCTAAGGCGGGTATTTGGCTCATTTGGACCTATGTTGTTCCAACATTTGTTATCAGCCTACATTCGACCGCACATAGAGTATGCCTTTCATGTGTGAAATTGATGGCTGCAACGCGATCGTAAGATCTTGAAAAGTCCAAAAAGAAGGGCACCAAGATGGACAACGGACTGCATTCCAAGACCTGTGTGGAATAATTGGAATCATTGGGGTTGTGCTCCACACAGTATCACCAAATTCAGGAAGAATTCATTTTGGTGTGTCGATAGTAATGCAGAACCCTGATCGCCCATGTAGTTCACTGTTCACCTTGTGGCCTTGTCACCTGAGTAGGCACTCATTCAAATTAGTACTCAAATATTGTTGACTAGAATGCCAACGTTTATTTGCCTTCAGAATATGCAATATTTTGAATTCTCTACCACCTCACGTTGTTTCTGCACCCAAAATTGATTCTTCCAAACAAACTGGATAAAACGCTTTCAAATCTAAAATTTTGAAATCCGTAGCAGTACACGAAACAAATACGATTTGTAGCATTCCTCGTCTCTCTTTGATCGGTAAGTCGATTCAGCACTGCGAAAGACCTCGGAATTATTTGTCCAATCAGAATCCGTGTTCATGTCGTCATGGTACTCGTGTTTGTTCAACATTTGATTTACTTCATCCGTAATGGTAGCTTCCTATCAACCCTTCAGAGACTGTTACACATTGTACTTTGATTAGCATAACTTTTTCACTTTCGATCAACACATATTTGTAACAAATGTGATTGGTGGTCAACAGTGCCAACCGGGGTGGCAATTGGCAAGCTGACTGGGCCGCACCCAAAGAACGAGTAAACAATTAATGTCAAACTGGCAACAGCGTATATCGCCAGGTATGCACACAAGAATCATTAAGTGAATGAATATGGATAAACCAAATTTGGCCAATTTTCGTGGTGTTTTGTTTGCACTACTTTTGTATCTGTGACGTGATTTTAACCATCAACTTTCAAGAGGGGGCGACATGCACATGCTTCAGGTAAGTGCTGGACAGAAAACAACTAGGGCAAATCCGAGTTCACAAATATGAGATTATGTTTATTGAAGTGAATATATCAGTCTTCGTTAGGGAATCCTTCATACTGTGGTGGCATTACCCAACAGGGATCGCCTGACACAGACTATCATTGCTAAGGATTTGCATGGGATAAACGAGAGAATGTGTTTTATTGAACGTTCCCTCCCAATGTGCAGGAACAGATGAATATAAATTAAGCACCCTTCAACCGACCTCAGGTGCTCAGTGGTCTATCGGTTACCAATCTGAATGCTGCCACTCGACAAGCAATATTTCACCGATGAACGAAACATTGATGGTTGTGTTGTCGCTAACCATGCTGTTATGCAAAACATGTTTCGATCAACTGTGTATTGCATCGCGAAATTGAACTGCTCTCGGATAAATGTCATATCAATAGACCAATTTTTCTTGAAAATCGCTGATTCGCTTTTTGCACACTGGAATCATAGCATACAGTTAACCGTTTGCATCCGTTCGGATTCACTGCGACCTCCAATGCCTAAGGTCATAACTGCGGAATGACAAGCGTAGACCAAATCACTTTTCTTGGTGACGTCATTTCCGTTCATTTTACTCCATCAGGTATAATACGAACTCAAGACGATGAAAAAAAGGTTTCCTGGTGCTCTTTTACTGGCCATTTTGAGCTTCATGGACTCGTCTATTAGGATCGTACATCAGTCCTCGGTAGACTGAACAGTTTCCGGTTTGAATGGGGCACGTTGATGACACGTGATGCGCGCATTCAGCTAAAGGACTGTTCGAATGACGCACATAACAGCTGAACATCTTGGAAGTATTTTGTTGCGTTGTTATTTTCTTCCAAAGGGTAGCTTAAACCGCAGTCATGTGAACGAAACATGGACAAACAAATGGTTGGCCATATTATTCTAATATTTCACACGACTCTGAGTTCACATCGTGCGCCAAATCATCCACAGTAAAATCTTGTTTATTGCAATTTAAACTGTCCACTATTTCCACGTGGGCTGAATAGTGTCATGTTGTCCAGACCAAAACAGTTGAACCTTATTAGGGGATTCATAACCGGTGCCGATGACTAGCTAAATCTTGTAGCGGGGCCTTATGAGAAAACCAAAATTGGTTAGGCGTACTTGTCTGGCTCATCAAATAGGACCGAATGTGCCTAGCCAAGCTATTTAGGACTGCTTTAATCAGGAAGGTATGGGTGTGGTTCGTACGTCTTTTCTTGGTGCGTTTGGAATCAGGGCATTTAGCCATTTCTCCTTGGTAAGCCTGCAGCGGTTCAGAGACTCAGTTATATACCCAGATGTGGCTTCGTTGTCTTCAAACTTTGGTGGAAAACCATCTAACTCCAACGAATGCACTGAGCAGGTGATTCTTAGCAGAGACTATCTGCAGTGATGTCCATATGGAGCATTTGCGAGATAAAAGGAAAGGGTGGACAGTCACAACCCAAGACATATCCCCGACTATACTGAAGCTTTGCCACCCACCGATGGACCGATCTTTAGGGGACATACCTGCATTTATGAAGCGGGAGCAGAATGAGCAACTGGTTCAGAACACTGAAGACACTGTTATTCTGGGAGGCAGCAATGAAGGACATATATGCACTTATTTTGGGCTGAGTCTGAGCTGTGTTAAAGTCTCACTGAGCTTTTGAGTTCTCAGTTGTTCGTATCTTACCCATTATTCAGATTGCTTGAATCTACCTCCATTTGGAACCTTCTCTCACGAATCTGTCAAAGTGCATTGCCCGTAAAGCTAAACTCAGTCCCGTATACTGCACACTGAACAAAACAGCATCATGCCACGGGACACGTTTTCTGTGAGCAAACTGAACCAGCTGGCGGTTCACGTTTAGCTTCCATCGGATAGAATGGTCCGAAACAGATAAGCAGCAAGAATTGTTGAGGAACCACCACATGATGAATACCTAACATCTATTTCATTGTGTTTTGGCTTTCCTAAGAATATTAGTCCTGGGGTGGTTATTCTATTTACAGCCACTTGCTCATTGATTGAGGACCATATCATTTTGAATTGTGATTTAATTCATTTTTACCCCCAAAACGGTCATTGAAGGTTAGTAATTAATTATTAAACTGGCTCTCTAACGATGGTGCTCGTTTCTGTGCCCCCGTGAACCTGCCAATATATAAAGCTAACACAATAACCTGGACGCACGATTGACCTGCGACATACTTCATCCTGAAAAACCTTAACTGAATTGAAACTCTGTTTCACCAGAGTACAAATGAATCAATCCGATCAATCTTAGGATAGGTCCAGTATTTGTGAACGGTTGTGAATTGCAATTCAATAAGAACATCAAACCAAGCCACACATTTATCTGTACTAAAGTGTAGCAAATGTTTGATGTCATTTAGATGGTGTTCCGTACTTTGGCGGGCTCCTTTTAGAGTAGAGGTCAGCTACTTAAAAATCGTTTTTCCCGGATTGTGTTACAAGAGACATTCTCAAGGTCATTTTATTTTCAA
>UZAN01040280.1:41556-54242 GCA_900618425.1 Echinostoma caproni
GCAGAACCGAGCGTAATCTGCATAGCAATAGTGATTTTACGCTTGGTTACTGACTGCATACAAGAAGATCACTTTCATATGACACACGCAGATGCCATTTTGGAATCTATGCGTCTCCAGTAGACTAATTCATTATTTCGTTGTTGCATCAGGCTGCAGAACCATGTATTCCGCCTAGGTTTGGGGCTTCGGTGGCTCTCAAGCTGGTTCTGGCTACCTATTTAATGTTTTGTCACGATCAGGACCCGGGATGCAGTTGTGAGAGTTAAGCAAATAATAGTAACTGGAGACGTGGAATACTTTTATTACGTGGTAAGTAAAATGTATACAGAGTAGACATTTCCTGTCTGCTTGAGTGATGTAAAAATGACTGAGTATTTGGGTATGAGGGGAAGGTTTAAAGTTCAATCTGATCAGTACAGAGAGAAGACAATCTTTACCACCAGATGTTAACTGTTTGATAACTCCTTTCAATCGCACCCGTAAAAGAGTACGAAAATTATGCAACACTATATTGATAACTGCAGTGAACAAATATAAATCGGAGAGGGGGATTAAGAATAAAAAGTGAACCTTGTTCCCATCCATGGCGAGTGTAGCAATTGTGTTATTAACTTCTGGGAGCAGGACTGAGTTATGGCCAACAGCTTTCGATCACGATTACGGAACCCAAGTGTGTGGGGGTGGGGTGGGTGGCGGTGGGAGAATGAAATCCAGTCAATTGCTTGCTTTGTTACGAACAGACATGTTGCAGTCCGCTATCCTGAATTGCGAAAAGAATGGCTGCCGAATGTGATCCGCGACATCTAGTCTGAGGGTTCGATACCTCGGTTTTTTGTCAGTGTAAGTGCTACCGTAAGAGTAGACAAACCAATACATCATATATAAGAAATTTGTGATAGATAACTAAGTACACAGTTGTCCATACTAAAACTTTGGCTGGTTTGTAAGATACCCAGCTATGAGACCGGAAACGTGCGGTTCATGACTTAATAAATATAATCTGCTCTGTTTTCTATTGATGATAGATCATCGGACAAATAACTTTGCGTCCTCTGGAACGGATGATAGAATTTCACTAAATGAATAAACTTTCCTGGATTGGTTAACTCAGTGCATCCATTCAATACAATAATTGCACATTTAGATCAATGCTAATTTGTTACTGTATTTCTTCCTACCATTTATCATAATCCAGTGTCTTGTTCAACTGCGAGCACGCCTTCAATGGACTGGCCCGACCAGGAATCCTCATCGAATAAGATTCGCATGGCACTTGAAGTTAATCATAAAAACGACTTGCGTACCCGATAGGATTTGCTGTTTTCACTTCGGACTGGCAGATAACGAATAGCTGGTTTTTTTATCACCAGGGTTGAAGACCTTTATTCAAATGAAACACTAAAGGCTGTATCCCGAAAGAGACTTATGTTGCATCGATGGACAGTTGGTTTTTCTTGCAGATATGCTCTTCATTGTACGACAGTGAAAGGAATTGCCGTCGCCTCCACCGCCGTTCCTCGAAAACTGATTTGATAGTGCACAATCAATCGAGTAAGACTGCCAACATTTTCACTGTCCAATGTTGCATGAAGACAACACAGTCACGTGTAACGGACTGTGAGAGTTTTGGATGGCAGTTTCTTAGATGGAAGCATGCGAAACGTATTGAGAACGACAAGCAATGAATACCAAATATTTTGTCTATGCCAGAGATGATTTTTGTTCTGCAAAGTAGACCAAAAACAAAGATAAATGAACTGAACGGTCAAATAGTCTGAAAAGCTAAACCGACCCACTTATTCACTATGATTCACAAAATGGTTTTCTATCAGCCCCTCAGGCATTCTGTGCTTTGTGTAAAACAATGGATAACGACAGATGAGCGTCACTCGGATTCGTCGGGGCCGAGACAACCAAGGTGGCTCCGTGAATTTGTTTAGAGGAAACTGTTTCTCCGAACTTCTAGCAAGATGTCGCTTCCGGAACCCCCAACATTATGAATAACATCAAATAAAAAAGTAAAAAAGTGTAATGAAATGCCTTATGCCAGTTAGCAACCCCTTTCTACCTCTGCCTCGAGATTTAGACTACTGATAAGTATAACAGTAGTCGTAGTTGTTTTCCACATGCAAACAATAGGTGGAATCATTCAAATGGGTAAATGTGTAGTGTAGAGCGCGTCACTTTCGCGCTCTGTGTATCTACGATCGACTGACATACTCATCGTCCAGATCGCGGATGTAACACGATCCGGTTCACATACCCACTAGCTTTCAATGCTCTGATGAAGTGAAACAAGCTCATGCAATGGCCGGACGCCTTGACATGTTCTTATCTGACTGTTTTACGGACTTTCCCCACTTGTGTTTGCCGACGTAAACCAGTTTAAGTGATAGTGAAGGAGTGGTTGATTAGGTGATGCTCTAAAGGGGCAGCAAAAACCATCATAATTTCTTCGTAATCCCAGCTTTTTTGACGACTCGGGATTACTGCACAACCCATTGGGGAATAACGTTTCGTCCCCAAGTTTCTGGCCGTTGCTAGTCAAAACGAATAGTAACTAGATAGAAGCGTTTGTAAATTCGATATCAACTAGCACTGATGATCTTTTATTCCTTTTGTAACTGCTCTTACTATTACAGTAATAGCATTTAGCTCATCGCATCACACAAGTTTTACACACCGCCATTTTTGAGGTAGATAGTTAACGCGACCTTATCTCTTTCCATACATCGTTCAGTTCATAATTGACCATCAAAGACTGATTAATCATAGGTGTTTGTAGCAGTTGAAGTTGGCACATATCACGAAATATGAAACACAAATCACGGACGCAATTAGAACGCTGCATCGTACTAGCACTAGCACGCTGGTACCCCACGCAAGCAAAAGGTCACAGAAGTTGCGGATCGTTTATTGAAATAAATCAAGGGGATTAAATAACATGTACAAAAGAAGTTTATTGGGTATCCAGGCTTCTACCAATCACGTGCTCGTATTCTTGAGGTCATACAGCACGACTTCTGATTGGTCAGATTGTTCAGACGCTGTAACGCGCAGGAGCTTGACTGGCGTCATCTGAGTTGAATTACCGCAGTTGTTTGAAAACTGTAACGCGTCGCTTCGTGGTTTGAGTTATCCCGTAGGATAGGATCACAACAGTGTTGCACGAACTGTCATTCCCCTGAACACAAAAATTCCCGAAGAGGAACGAAGTCTCTATAGTTGAACTCACTTGACCCCAAGCCCTCCGACCCTTTAAGCTCATGATCTCCCCTTTCCGGTTGCGAAGTCAGTGGAGTCGATTGTCCCTAGTGATGAAAACAAAAAAAATAATTAAAATGGAAGTAAATCCTTTGTCTGAGCAGATCGCAAGAACTGGGGGATAATCGATTAGGCCTATATTGTTGCTGCAGTCCACAACCCGGTGTATGGAGATTAAACACAGCAGAGAGTGAGGAACCTTTATAATAGGTTATAGCATATCATTCGTTCAGGTCAACCACTACTTACTGATTTGGCAAGCGCTATTTGCTCAGTGGAATGAATTCGTTCCTACAAGCGAAGATTATTTTCCAAATTTGAACGGAATGAAATAGACGGTGCCTTTGTAAACGAAGTTCTAATCAGCCCGCTAATACCTTCAACACTTCTAATGCAATGATCCCATAAAAATTGTTTATTACCAGTAATGTGGACTATTCGCCCTATGGTCTTGACATTTTCACTTATCGGCTCACATATGTGCATTTACATATTTGGCTTAGGTGACCAATAAAATGATTTCTTTTTCTGCGAAGACAGGTAGAAATCATGTGACTTGGTCTTGGAGCCAGTCAAACGTATCGATGATAATTCGAATTGATCTTCCCCACCCGGAAATCTGCATTTGTTCATCAGCTCTCAAACTGCTGGCAATCCACTGAGCGTGTGTGAAATTCGATTATTGGTTTTCCGGTCTCACCCAATTATCCATTTCTCTCTCCTCACCCACTTGGGAACGTCGAGTTGTTGAACAACACTTTTTCTTAGATTTTACAGTTCTCCATCAGGTAGTTTTTCTCGCCTCTCGCAGCTGGAAGTTGTCATGTTGAAAGCTTTCCTTCCAGCAGCTTCTGAGGGTCGATTTAAACTAAACAAAACTTCTTTCCAATAACAGCCTCACTGAATTCGATCACAGTCCTAAATGCATATTCGATTACGCTTTACGTATTTTATTCGTTTTAACAATGTATTGCTCGTCAAAGCAGGGTTTTCTGTCATTGTAATTTTTATGCGATCGCTTTTTCTTTGCGCGCGACCTCAAAACTTTACCAGAAGGAAACACTTCGCGTTGCAAAATATCTCACGGAAATACGTGCTGTTGATTTGGTTTATCGACCTGAACCAATTTCTGTGATCGAGTGAAGNTTATGGCTGCGTCTGTAAAGCAAACAAATGAAAGCTCCGGGCAGGTGAAGCTGAATTAATCCGCGCGTGTATTGCGCGTGCATATGTGAGCATTTTGAATGAACCACTCCGCGTGCTACCGTGGTGAAAACATTTTTGTTTTCATAAAATATGCTGAGGAATGGGGAGGGGTTGAATATTACAAGTGTCTTGAATTAAGTAGTTACAAATGGATATTAAGCTTTATATATCAAGACAGTAGGTGATTAACTGATCGGTGAATCCCCAAAGCTCTACCTCAGAGTGATACATCAGATCTTTGTTAAACACCCACCCCCCCACAGGCGAAGCATCAGTTGAATTGACGTCGATCGATATCCATGCAAACACGAAACACAGTCACGCGCTTGGTTCTATCGGGAAATGGTCAAATGTCTTGAATACGACAGTCTATGACATTTATCTTGCTGGAGAAGTGAATTCACCTTCAACTAATAATAATTTATGAACAGTTATGTAAGGTATATATAACCAACATGATGGATTTCGCTTTGTGTGTAGCACAAGAAACGTGAGCTGAAAAACTAGAGAAGCGCTCCACAGCTTTTTAGACTCGATTAGGCTTCATCAGCACTACGAATCAATCGACCCAACAGAGGTAGTAAGCAAGCATAATACCCACATGACCACAAGGTAGCTGATCGTACCATTTTCCATCTTATATATTGAGTTTCATTGACGGTCCTTAACTTTCATGCACAACCCTTAATCAACCATACAATAAAGAAACACCAGACTTGAGTCCCGCTCGTGCTAGGTAGAGATCATCGATAGTGCGTATTCGACGTGCCAATCGATATCTGAACTCCAGCTCCTCCGCATTGAATACGTATGTGTTAGCCTGACGACAACTGTGTCAGGGTTACCCAAAATTCAAGTGGCTCATGTATGTTCTCGTGCTTTTATTGATATTCTGTCAGTTCATTTGTCCTGAAGACAACGGAAGGATAAACATCATACTTTCGGTTAAATTCAGTCAAGATTCTCCCATTCTGCAACCGGTAATGCCTATGCAGACCGACTTGCTAACTGTATGATGGACTGGACACAATGGTTTCTTTTGAGGAAGAGAAAGTGTGAAGGTTACTCCGTCAAAATAAATAACAAATGAATCTGTTGTGTACAACAGAAGTTCTCTTGTCTCTTTGATGATTCAGTACACGCTGCCCAGTGATCTATGAATGACTGTGTAGCAGGAACGGCCAATCGATCATGTCAGTTACAGTGAAGAGTTCATCAATCACACATAGACAGAACAGTTCGCCGAAGATGGACATGTGAGTAGTGGTTATCACTGAAGTGCTATTGTCCACAGTGTGGTGTGTGTCTGGTCATCTCACAGCAGCCCCAAACAATGAACAGTCGTTTGTGAAGAAGTGTGTGCGTGTGTATGCGTGTGCGTCTCGGGAGGAAAGAGGGGAAGGGGTACAAGAAAAAGGCAGCTGCTTCATTGATGAAATAGACCAACCCTGATTAGGATAACATTAGGCACCCTTTCGTACTTTTACTTAGCTGTTTAATCTTTAAAAAGAAATCTCCATTGTGTTCGCATCTTTTCATTGTCAGCTGTACTTCTCAGTTGCATATCGATCAGACCTTTGATGGAAAGTGCTTCTCTTGTATCAAAAAATAAGAGAACATACGTTTTTCAACCAGACCTTCTCAACTTCCTTACACGACTCACCGTAATTTGAACTGGCTGGAATATTTACAGTGGTTTAGTTTTTAACGCTTCCTTAATCAACCGGTAACTGGCATCATCGTGTTTCCTAAAAGAGATTAACGGCATCATATTTGCACACAATTTCTCCCAAAAGTCAGAACACACAGATATTAAACACACAAACTGTGGCTACCGATTGATAGCCACGGAGGTGAAAGAAAGAATAATGAATTAGTCCCGGAGAGATGAAGTGAGATTCACTGATGACACCCCTGGTTAGATATCAGCAGTCAGTTTTTGCTATGTATGCACTACCAGTCACCTGGGAATCAGAAATTCCAAGGGATTTTTGTGAGCCATTTGCCTCATCACATAAGAGACACGCTATAATTCAAAAATACCTGTATATAAACAAAGGAAAGCAAGAAACACTTCCAAAAACTACTACTGTTTTATTTCACTCATGTGTCTTGGTGTAGATTATGAGTAAAGCAATTTTAATCGTAAGGAAAGTGCTTTACAAGGCAAACTGATTCCGCAAGATGAATCTGACATCAATGGCAAATGATGTGGGAAATTCTCGTGAACAGTAGACATAAGGAAAAGCCTGTTACCCATTCCAATTTGAGTCGAGAGTGAAACGGACTCCACGAATTCCTGTATCTGTTGTGGTCTGTCTAGGCCATATTAGAAGGTTCACATTTGTGAAAAAGCACAGAACTATTTTGAAGTTACTCATGGCAACCATTACTCAACCTGTTCTCATGTTTCTCGGTATTCAGTGAAATCATACAAGATTCGGAAAATATCTGAATCCGTCTGTAAATAACTGTGTCCAGATTACTCGCATCAAAACAATGTTCGGTGAGGACTGCTCTTACTGAATTGTGAAGATCAGGTTGGTTTTAAAATCACAAAATCGATTAGCATCTTTGTTAAATCGCGAGCCTTAAGTGAACCACCGGTCCAGTTACACGTGATCGGCATAAGGAAGGTCATTGGTACGAAAACCGAATGCACAAGGCAGAGGTCACGAAGATCAAAGGTCACACTCGAATGTTCATATTCCGTCCTATGCACGTGACCGAAACTGGAAGAATGTGAATGGGATATGCAGAGAAAAGTGCGTCCGTGACAGAAAAATTGATTTATTACCAATTGATTTCCAAATCATCTGGGACACAATTTACGAGCGATAGCAAGTTCGAATTCCTTCCCGTTTGTTGAGTGACTAACGCATAACGTTTAATCGCCCACTGGCGCCAAATAGATATGTCTGATATCTCGGAATAATCAAAAGACCGTGTACTTGATCCGACCTACCTTTCAAAGAACATCTTAGTTCTAGGATGGCCGTCAATGAAGAATGTGAACGTTATGAGAACTGACTGCCAATAGATCTCAATGTCTGATGTCCTTGTGGTGTGCAGTTCTCAATTGATCAGAACAGGTTGATGATCATTTTGGACCACGGGACCCACGTGTGCAGATACAACAGAATGATGGAGGATTCAGTGTGCAAACCAGCGTGTTTGATTTCTCCATTCGCTGTGAATCGATTTCCCTTCCTCTCCGGGCTGAGAATAATTTATTGTATTCTCACGCGTAGACAATCAGTTTGGGTAGTTTTTTTGGCAACGGTATTTGACCCAAAGATAAACCTAGATACGGACCAAAACGTGGGTCATTAGCGAAAACCTCTGTAGCTAAATAGTTTAATATTGCATGTCAATATTCACTGGTCGGTTATTACTGCTATGGACCGATTTTAGACTACTGCAGAAGAATAAATGCTATGCAACGATCGTCACGGAACTCTTTCAGTCCTGTTCGGACTAGTTATCAGCGCGTGTGTGCAAGATGTAACGCGCACTGGGGGCCCGCAAAGCTCATAAGAGCTGACACAAATGCTCTACGGGATATTCTCCAGTGCGGATATGCTGATGCACTAAATCAGTAACCCACTATCCACTCTTCACGGGAAAAAGCGACCTCAGTTTAATTGATTCCTCTTCAGCCTGTTCCCTCGTTTCATTCGTCATTAAGTCGATTTGCCAAATTCTAGTCCACCAACCTCGCTTCTCATTCAGACAAATATATTTTCATCGTGTTTCTCTACCCGCACTATTCATAAAATGTTTTTCCTCCCTTCTCATATTACAAAAAATACTTAGGTATAACTTTGGTGTGTTTGGAGGTGAGCGCTCGGTTAGGTGGTAAATGACACTTGAATTCTGTACGCCGTCTCAGTACGGCGTCTGTGGTGGATTCCGTGTTTTAGATCCAAAATGTGTGAACCTACCGTTTGATCACCAGTCCGGAGAGGGTCACATAGTGCCACAGCAATATATTTATTGATATATTCAAGTTCTATGTTCTTTCAGTTCTTTATTGAAATTTATTCAATCCAGCAATGGTGTGAGCAAAATAAATCGTCTGATGGCTTCCAGTTTTATGCCCACCCTGCTTTCCATCGGACCATACAACTGGAGTGAGCTGAGCACATTCTATGAGACTTCTTGACTAGAGCTCCCTGGTTCTGTTCAAATAAAGACTCCAGATTAGAGTTAATGCAGTTGAGTTTAACAATACTTTTTTCATTTAGCTTCTTCCATCCTGTACTCAAACTCCGCTTGAAGTTGCGATATGTTCCCGTACACTATTCGATGTCATCGTTAACAGATATCACTGCCTCTCAATCACTAAGTGTACTTTTAAGTTTACTTGACTGCAGAATAAGTCAGCCCTAAGGGGGTAGCATCCACAAAGATTGGCGGGAATAGAAAACAAAGATTGCCTCGTTTGGGGCAGTTTCACTACCAGGAAATAGAAAGCGAATGGCATCCCATCCGATCTTGATGTTTTCGGTTGCATACTTGGCCTTGGAATACATAAGTGCCACCGACAAGTTAATATGAAGCTACTCAAGGTGGGCCAGTAGCTCATTGAGCGCCATATTGCTCTGCTTCGGGATATCATTTCGGAGACAGGAAACCCTACACTGAGAATAGCCTTATTTTCCGAGGGGTCTCTATCGTCATTGTTGAGAGTGTTCTACGGACCTAAGCTAACCAAGTGAACCCAGACCGGGATAGATTGACTCAACTCATGAGCGATCAGTTGTCGAATTAGTGGCTGAGTTCTAGTCGATAACCTAGGAAGGCCCCCGGGCATTCATTTTTACCACCAAAACTAATTCTAAAAGGTCTTCTCATCCACTAATTTTAGCCCGTAAGGCTAGATTATTCGTAATTTTTCGCCTCATTTCTCCCAGCTCTTCGCCGTCTTTATCAATTTTGCTTTTACTAACCATAGGCAACTAAGAATGATAAAAAATTCAATAGAGACCTGGTATTTTGCATGCAATAAAATGGAAACTTCTCTATTTCAATCGGTACATTAAAGTATTAATCATATCAGAACCAGTCCGGTCATGTTTACTGACGTTTGCCAGAGGAGCTGGTGGCCAAAACACTCACAACTACTACCGTTCCAATCAATCAAAGCAAATTAATCAATCGTTTCATTTCTTGTGTTTGCTGCTCGAAATCCCCAAGTGGATCGCATTCTTTTCCTATCGCACATTACCATACTGTCTGCAAAGTATCCAAACGACAGTAACAACAACAGCAACAATAACAGTGGCAAACGCATCTCTTGTCATATGAGCCGTTATTGATTGAATGGCGATACATCCAACAGGATTTGTTGTTCATCACATGATCCCCATACTTATTTAGACTGATAGAAGGAAAGCTTAAAATTCGTTGCCTGCCCGAAACATTTAGCTGTTCCTGACCAAACCTTGAACACAGAGGTCAACCGCGGGTAATTTCAAACTTTGTTTATCCGAAGGAAAAAAGAACACCCAAATGGATTCGTTCATTCATTCAAAATGAGTTTGTTTGTGTCTGTGTCTGTGATCAATAAATGTGAGCTGTTAAATTCAGAATGCAGCAAATGTTTCTCCTGTTGGGTCATACTGATCCATCTATTGCATCACATGTTTGCGAATAGCCCCTCATGACCTCATTGTTGGACACATCCTGTAAGGCATGTAGAGTCGATTAGTGGTTCTATCAGATTCGGGCTGTATTTTTTGTTTGTTTGCCGATTAACCGAACGCTAGCTGTCGGGATCGATGACTCGACAACGCAATGGTAAAGACAGTCGATTGCACCCGTATACACGCACATACACACCATGGTTTGGAAAATCAGTCAACGGTCGACGAATTTTCACGAATTTGCCAAAATCTGAGACTAACCTAGAGGAAGGAGGCAGTTTTCGAGATGATAAAATAAACAAGGTGAAAATAGCTCTCTGAGTTGAATACAAAAGACAGAAATTTCTTACCGAACATTTGTTCTTCCATGAAATGTTTTCGTCGATCCTCCTGGTAAAATAACAGTACACAACCGTCTATTGGGAGTGTTGTATATACAAAACAATATTTGTGCATGTGCCGTAGGCCATTTGAATGAATTTGCATAATGTTAAAATAAACACCATAAAACACATCGATTTTGTCTACCCTGGCATAATATTATTGCTTCTCTACTATTGACGGGATGCTGTACTCTGCAACCTTCTACGGTTCTGCAAATCAAGTGGCACTTGATGCGTCGAATCTGGGCAAAAGGTCACCTGGGAAATCCAAATCAGGAAACACAGCAATCATCACTTTCACCGGACAGGTAAAAAAATGACAAGTTGCATTTGTGGGCGATACGGGGTGGGGCGAGTGGGCGGTTGAGAACGATGCACCGTGAAAACAAGTATGCCCTTAATCCTCATCTGCTCCGTCCACAAGGAACGTAGAATGAGTTGGTAAGAACAGACAACCGGAAGCTTCACAAGTTAGTGAAATCAGCTCTTCATAAATCACTGTTCAACAAAAATTAGACAGAGATCAAGAATAAGCCCTTGGTGTGATGTGGACCTGCAGATACCTTTTCTTACTGCATATGACCACATAATTCATTTCGCTATCTCTCTGTCGTCGAAAGTAAAATATTATTGAAATAATTATGTTTTGGTTTCACTATTTAACACCGTATCTGTCACAATCAGTTGCACTGATAATAAACTGGAGTATATCACTTTCCAGCTTTCTTTTGAAAAATCGCTCTGTAGATTCCGAAATTTGCATCCGGAACAGACTGGAGGGGAGTATAATGCAATTCATCGAACACGAAATTTAAAGCAGTTTCACTTTTTTATCATCAAAATCATCGATTCATGCTAGAAGAAGCCAATGTTCACTGTACAGGAACTGGTAATCTGTATAGTTATTTGTATTTGTATTTATGTAACTTGTTTAATCATGTATGCCTACCTTTCATTTAAAAATGTACCCTGTTCATCACACGGATTGAAATACTACTACTACTACTACTACTACTACTTATTATTATTATTATTATTATTATTATTATAATGAACTTGAAATGAAAATGAATTAAAGGGAAATGTAAAGAATGTCACTGATATTCGTTTTATGTACAAACCTTTTGACTTAGTTCACTTTCGACCTGTTCCTTTTTGGTTAGCAGTCGGACCAGGTAGGGTACAGGGGATTTTTATAATTGTTAGTGTGAGAGGGTAGATGCCGAAATGAGAAGCATGTGAACGGATGGGCAGGACAAGACGATAGATCAGGGTGCAGTGGATGAAGAGGATCGTCTAGAATCTGATTAGGAAATTTAACACAAGAGTTGATGTGACCATCAATGAGATCTGTGATTATTGAATCGATCGGAATTAATGATGCCCGACTGATGATCATCAAGCCACGGCGAATTGTTTTGGAGCCTTGTTTCAAAAGACCTGGAAACACTACAGGGAAGCAACAGAGTAGAATGGGTAAAACGAATTGATGAACGAAGGATGGCAGGATTGACCGTGGGGTTCGGAATTGCCTGAGTTTGCGTAACTGAAAAGACTGGTGTCTCAGTTTGCCCATACAGTTGTAAATATGTGTAGACCAATAAATATTTCTGTTGATGGAGACACCCAGGTACTTGAAAGAGGTCATTATGGTAACAGGTTTATCGGTAAGGGTAGAAGGCCGTTGGAAATGAGGAGCGGAAAATACTGAAAATACACTCTACGTACTTAGATATGTTAATACTGAGACCAGATTGCCCAGCAGACTGCTAGATGTGGAATAGATTCTCAGAAAAAAAAGAAACTCCGAAGGAGATTAAACTGTTTGACATAAAGCAACGTCATCGGCATACTTTTGGATGTGCGCAGGGGGTGGGACCGAAAGATCACTAGTAAAGGCAGATAAAAGATGCGGAGATAGAACAGCGTCTTAAAGAACACCAGAATTATTAACAAGGAGTTTTGATATCCTCCTTCCCAGTTTGGTGCACTGGACTGGAGCAGCTGTCTTGGAGTGCCAAAAGATTCAAGTTTTAAAAGAGGAATAGTCAAGAAAGACACAACGGACAAACTTGGTCAAATTGTTCAATGACTTGCCGATAAGATGCATTACAGTGGATACGGCGTCCAGTGTAGATCTGTTTGGTTTATATGCAAACTGAAGGGGGTCGTACAGAACTGT
>UZAN01040280.1:54762-71625 GCA_900618425.1 Echinostoma caproni
CAGAATGGCCTTTTCAGTCAACTTAAGAGCCGCTGAGATCAGCGCGATAGGACGAAACCGTTTCGCAAGAACAAATGAGAACGATGATTTGTGGATTAGAATAATGGTCACTTGACGCCAGCGATCAGGGATCGACCGGGAAGATAGGGACTCATTGACGACGGATGTCACCACATTGTTTAGGGAAGCTGCTCCAAATTTCAGAAGTGCCGGAGGAAGACCATCAGGGACTGCAGCTGAGGATGCTTTGCAGGATCGAAGAAGCTTCAAGATTAAATCATTGAAAAAAGGCACGGAACTAGACTCATTGTATGGGTATGAGGAAATCTGGCTCTCAGATGATGGGTGGATAAAAGCGGATTAGTGGTTGTTGATGTCTGCAGAGGCATTCGAGTGTTTTCTGTTCTGCCCACAGAGAAAGCAAGGAGATTAAATAAGGCTCGTTGATCGGAACACCGTTGGATACCTGATGATGGTTCAGTAAATTAGTGCTAATGCAGTTCACACTCGGATAAATGGAGATAATTTAACTCGCCTCAGTTACAATGGCGTGATCATCGTGATCATGAGATAGATAGAAATTGTCCCTATTTCCGTCGGAAGCTAATTTTGCTCCACTTTTCGATATGGTCCCAGTTCTTATTCTTTCTGTTTGAAGGTGTCTGATGAATCGTACAAAGAAAATTTTGATCTTCATCGATCATATTCTATACCACCAGTTCCCTCTAATAATTCATGAGAGTAAGATGAGTAATCGTGATCACAGAGTGTCTGGATTTCGTTGAACCTCGTCAGATGTACGCAAAGTTAGACAATACCAGCTGTTTTGAAAATGCATACATCGACACTGGTTAAACAAATCAATAGAGACAAGATGTTAGAAAATGAACAGGATTGGGCTCAGTGGCAGTTATTGTTATCCCCATGGCGAAGACCGGTTGTAATCTCACTACGTCAGTGCGAGGCCAGCCGTGTGTGTAAATTTTGTATCGTCCAATAGCAGCTGCTTCAGTAAACCGAAATGAAAAGCTACTCTATAGGTAAATTATTGTATGCACAACGTCGTTACAACTATCCCGTTGGTTGCCATGTGCTAATAAACGATTTATAGAACTAGATTGAGGATGGAACCCGTTTCACCCTCGACTTTTTTCCGTGAGTGATCCAAAATTCTGATGGACAACTTTTTTAATTCATAAAAGTTGCATAAATCCGTAGGAAAATTGAAAAAGATGAACACACAAGGAGGTCACAGAAGAGTCGGGTATGTTCAAAATGGGCAATAACTCTACGGGGTAGGTAGTGCTATGGATTCTCGCAACTTCTTATTTGAACACTAGAACAGCCAAATCGATAATTTTACTTACAAGCTGTATTCAGTCGTGAGAATCTTAGTCATGAATACCCCAAAATAAAATGAAAGTTCCCGAATTTGACAACTGGAATCCCTCGAATGACCCTCGGAATGAATTTCTTTGTTGTCACTCACCAGCGCAGTGGTTTTTCACCTAGCTGAAACAAATCACACTGTGGATGTATCCGAGGCTTTCCAACCCCTGTACAAAGTTTGTGGGCGATTATCGAGGCAGGTTCGTTGTCGGATACTGGCTACAGCAGAAGTGGTGAACATTCGTCTGCACAATCCCAAAAACAATTTATGCAAGCGCTAAAGCTTCTCTGACCTACCTCCTACACATACCGCATCACGAGTAATCTCGATGAGCGGATGAGTGGACAAACAAATATGTGATCGTGGTGAACCCGATTTCCCGTCTCACGATGACATCGTTTCTAGCAATCTGTGATTTCTTTGTCCTTATGACAACAATTTATATAAAATATGGGATTAAACAATTATCTGCCGTCAATTGTGATGACGCTCATCCTGTCAGTGATGATTGGTAAAGTCTCGGGGAAAAAGGTGCCAATCCATTTATGTACTTTCCATCGTCCGCAACAGTGTCACTGTGTAGGCACGTAGCTTGAAGAATCCTGCTCCTGCCAACAATCAAATATTGATCATGTATTTAATTTATTATCTGAGTGTCTAACCCTTTTTTGTGGTGGGACGCGACGAAGGAGAAAGGGACGAAAAAGATAGGCCATCATGTTTTATGGTGAAGAGCAGTTTTTTGTATTTTTTATTCCATATAGCATTTTATTTCCTTTTTACCCATTCAGTGCGCAATTTAATAACCAATCAATTTTGATGAAGGAGGCTGTACCCAATCAAAAACTTGACTGACTAAATACTGAAATGGCGTATTAGCATGAGCCCTCTTTGTAACGTAAATGATGGCATGGTGAAATTCATGAAAGCCTTTTGCGCAATTGATTGAATTGTACTTCGTTCAAATATAAAATGATGATATTTACAAAATCAGAACGGTGATATCTCGCATGCTTTGGGCGAAAACACCGTGACAGTACTCTATTTTCATGCGCATTTCTGTTTCTGTCATCACTTACTCGAATCGGTTTTTGTTGCAGTTTGAAAAGTCCGAAATTTGTGATGTCCGCTTTCATATGTGATATGTCTGTATCGAACTGATAAGGTAGAAAGCGGTCAACTATCTACCGTATTCGCGAGTGTCGTGACCTCAAACGCTCACTTGTCCGAAACAACCTCAGTCAATGCTGTCCGACCCAAATAATATGGTGTTATGGAAAACGAAGTATTTCACTTTAACTGTGAAATGATGATTCATTGAGGATAAAAGCTTCAGAAAATATTTTTATGTCGATTGTGCAAGGTTCAGTAGCCTCGGTGGGATTCGAACCCACACGTGGACGCCGCTTACGCTTTGTACGTGCACGCTGTACCAGCTGAGCTACGAGGCCACATCGATGGCATTGATCTTTTCACATTCGAATTACCCATCCAACTTACAGAGGCATACGGCATCCACCAGTTGGCATGTAAGCTGACTACCCGGACAAGTTTTCCTTAGAATTCACCGGACTCCACCAAATGAGCTTCTAAGATAAGGTTAATTGTTAAAATTGTTGTTTGGCACATTTGAAGTTTTTATATCGACTGTGAAAAGTTCAAAATTTATCACTAAACACTCTTCTGGGTTCAATTGATTTAGCCAAACATCAAACATTGCATGCACAATTCCTAATCATTACGTTTACAGTCCGATTTGACGGCATTCACAGTTCGAGGATGTGGGTGGGATTGCCCAGCTGCTCCGGTGTTAGCCTGCACTGTCGTTTTGATCCTTTGAAACAATGACAGTCGGTATACCTCAGTTTCCACGTTTGTAAAGACTATCATCTAGATGACTGGAATGCTACTTTCTCTTGGCGTTGCAAGTGGGTCCGTGAAATGGGACCACATGTATGAACCAATAATGTGTAATGATTCCAGAATATGCCCATTTTAACATGAGAACACACATTTAGGGAGAAAGAATTCTTTGCATTGATTCATCTTCAAGTTTAGTGACATTTTCATTTGGTCACATAGTGATTAACAATTCGCTAAATCCAGATTGAGCATCTACCGATTGCATCATGCGATTGAGTAAGGTTTCTGAATGCATAGATTACATTTTCGCGTTTTTTGTACGTCGTAATATCTGAGTCCATATTCGATTCAGGTTTTCTTCAGGACTGGAACAAGGATTAGACACAGCTTGACAATCGGCGGATCAGAAATTATCTTCCGTATCGAATTTGGTGAGATCGAAAACCTGTATCCATCATACGATGTTTTAGCATCAAATCCCGGATTAAGAAACTCCAGAGCTATCATTTTTAATGAAATCAAATGAAATTAGTCAGAGTATCCCACACATAATTCAAGTCAAGAAACGGTTTATTCACCCAAATGACGAATTTTAAGCAATTTACGAACTTGCATTGAGAATAAATAAAGCGAATGGCAATAAAAAAATAATAATAAAATATACAATAAATGGTATACTGTACCAACTGAGAAAAACATTGATGTAAGAGTCCTTCCCTGAGGTGGATCACAATTGTATTGCGATTAGCCAAACGCCGATAAATAGATTATTTCTGTATGTGGTACTATGCACAGGAAGGGGTTGATAACTGGGACGAGTTCGGAGATTTAGGCACGGCTTTCAAGAACTCTCGGTACATATCGTGCAGTTGATCAAGTGTTATAGTGTTAATAAAGGTACCAAAAGCGTCAAAACGCTTGGAAATTAAAAAAGTCAGCCAAAGCAACTCTTTCAACTCCACTGTAACGGAATAAACGTTTAAGGGATAAACATTCGGGAACAGTATAACCAAAGGGGACTGGGACTGATCTGATCCAGGCTGACCTTCGACGATCGGGGATCGTTCCGGATGACAAGCACGTACTGAACAATTCAGCAATAGGTGTTGCAAGGTGATCCGCGCGTGCTTTTAACAAATGGGGGGCTAATCGATTGGGACCGTGAGCTTTGTTGGCCTTCAGTACCCTCAAGACTTGGAGAACCTCGTCAGGAGAAACAGGATGTATAGCATCATGGGTCGGAGAATGAAGTGGGAAGGAGCTTGAGGCAGGTACAGAAGCGAACTGACGAATAAGTACCCCAACGTTGGGACAAGAACTGTTGCGTGAGCCACGGAGTTTCTGCAACGTAGTCCACATCCCACGACAGCTTCTATTGCCCAAAACAGTCCCAACGTACATTCCGTTCAGGTGTGTTAATTCAGCTCTAATCAGCACAGACAGTTCTTTTTTACACTGTTACGTCTACCGCTCATGTGAGCCATCTCTTTATCTGAGCTCTCATTATCACCCATCATACAGTTCTCCGTCAATTCCCTTTGTCCCTTGGCTACGGAATCTTTTCAAGGCCTTGCATGATTCTCCGCTGCCCTAAAACTGAGTGGTCTAACTAAGTTCCTGCGGAAAATAAACTGTTCCGAAATTATCTACTTTAAAGACAGAAACCATCAGCCTTTAAACGGACCATCATCGCGCATCCGATTTGAGATCACGTGAGCCATTTTTCTTCCACCTTCCGCTCCCCCCTCCACACACACACACACACACACACACACACACGCACTAGTGCACCCTGTGGACACAACTGCCAAACACAGAGAAATGAGTCAGCTTTGGATACATAAGTGTATGGGTTAGAGGGTCATATACACAAAGATAAACCTACGGACCATGTTTGAAGAATGGATCACAGGCTTTCCAGATTGAAATCGAAAAAGGGTATGCTGAAACTGATGCAAATTTATGGTCGTTGTTTTCTCACACAAAATTGCAACACTACCACTGGGAAACATGCGCCATCTGCAAACGCAAAAGCCTATTACCTGAACGTGCACCACTTATCCTCGAAAAACGTGAGTGTTTAGTCATGTGACACGATCAATCAAACCAATTTTCGGACAGTAGGAGGAATTTATTCCGTGCGTGTGCCCGTATACACAATCTGGATAGACTCTTTCACGATGCATTGTGCTGCGGTGTGTCTGTGCGTACCTGTGTTCTGCACTACTGATTGATAATTCAGTAAAAATATTATATCGATCATTCGACCTACGACTGATAAGTTTCCGGGACCGTCTGGTAACAACTCGCGTGACCCTGAGTTTGTCTGACGGGAATGAAGACACGTAGGATTAGCAGTCGATATTACGTTGCACAGATCAGGAAATTTGCTTTAGTGTCCCACAATTACCTAACCAATAGGTCTTCCACAGCTTGACTTGAACTCATGACGCTCAATACGACAACGTCATGAGTTCAACATTGTCCATCGTATCATTCGGCAAATAGCCCGATCGATAAAGCTGCAGCCAACGGTTTCTTCTCATCGCATTATTTACCTGACACGGCCCAAATATAGTTTGTCGTCAGTATGATCCATATTGGGAGACAACAAATTTTAAACATATATTCCGACTAAACTTGGGGATACATGAAGTACTCCTCTAGGGAACTAGCCCCGTCTTAAGTGGGTTTTCCTTACACCCCTTGGGGCTATTGTCATCAATCGTTCTTCATTCCCCTTCTTCGGTTTACTTTACCTGGTTTTGATGGAACGAATCAGCTTTGCGATTTATCCGTGATGAATTGCGTGCGTCAAGTACAGAAGAAACAAATTTGCACTGGAAAGGTGGAAAGCACAACTGCTTCGACCCGGTTGAGTCTCATCCGCACTGCGCGAGTCCATTCAACCAACTGAGGATCGCGAATCTTGGACCGCATCACATGTAGAACACAAGCTTCAGCATCAACCGGGCAGCTAATTTAGCCGTTTTCCATCAAACCATTCACCACACACATGATAGCATTCAGTGTTTGTCACTCACTTGTGATAAATTTGAGCAAAAATGCCCGAGTATCGTATGTGTGCTGGTTCAGCAGTATCCCTAAATATTAACCGAGTTTCTTTCTTTCTAAGTACCAAACATGTTATCACTCCTGGCTTGTGTTCCGAAAAATGTAGTTTTAATGGGATGATTTATCTTACTTCAACAAACTTGGAAATTTCCATTGGAAAAAAACCTTGATTTCAACGATTTTGCGTTATTCGATCGCTGAAAATCCAGGGACGGTTGCTTAGATCATCGGACGGCGTGGAACAATCTGACGTCGAAATTCGACTGATTGATCCAAACCGTGTCCATAGGATTGTTCAGACAATCTAGGGGTTAGGACATATCAAAATTTCTAAGGTCAACCAAAACAAATCGAAACAATTAGTACAGAGGTTTATTTAGGGCACCAATAAGCTTAATTGGAAAATTTCAGGAAGAGTTTTAAAACACACTGGTCAAAATGATTGTTTGTTTGTTCCAGTTTTAATTGAGGCCAATCCTTTGGGGGCTATAACCTTGCGAAAATTTATGGGCAATATCGTGTGTGATCATAAACATACTGCGTTTCAGAGCGATTTATTGCGGTATGAAACAACCAGAGAAGTGTAGTAAGCTTGTAGACACAATTTAAGGGATGATGTTTTTTGCAAAGTGCCTAAATTTGTTTCCGTGCATTCTCCAACTTAAATTGACACATTCGTTTTTTGAACATTATCATCCCCCTCGATTATATTTTTTTAATTTGGGAATTTCCACAAATCAATTTTATAAATTTTCAGTTCACAGAACGTAGCAATCATCGAGTGCTTGAGGGATATGAAATTTTACAGTGTATATTATTATTCTTCGTCCGAACAGAGCGTTGCTCTTTCCCCGCTGAGCACTGCATCTCTGGTGCGGGAAACTTAGTCACTTGACCACACATACTAAGCTGCTTCGTGTGGTGGTGGATTGTTTATCCGTGCCAAACCAAATTGAGTATGACCCAGTGAGCGACCTTGTCATAACCGAGGAGTCCAATTCGAGATTCTCCTGACTAAGTTCCAGATGTGGTAATTGAACTTATATCTTTCGGCGGCATAAAGAACCCCATGGTGTTGCCATCACTTCTTTAGAATTTCCTTAATCATGGTTGCGTTTCTTCCCCACGCTCGACTTGTGCGCATTTATCGATCGTCAGCGTGAATAAACGTATACCTGTTGTACGGACCCTAGTTCACCTCATGCGACCCATGGGTGCGGCGTATTTAGGCGTTCTTCTTGACCTTTATTATCTAAACCCGTATCACACGTTCCTCAAGTGATCAGCTTCCTTCATTAGTTTTGAACTATCTCGTCCAAACCGCTTGAATGCCCTGACCGTGTTAAGACCTCTCTCACGTGCCACCCTCTATCGGTTATCTGTTTGGTCCTACCCCACCCAGTTGAATGAACATATGTTACTCATCATCTGCTCAGGGCGTAAATTGACACACCAATCGGCCTGAACCTTTTCTGTTCGTTGCCTATATCGTCATCTAAGCGTCTGGGTGTCCGCACTACTACTACTACCACCACCACCACTAACACCACCGTTTCAGTTGGCAAGTTCATGTGGAATTTTAGCTCAAAATTGGTGAGCCGGATGTCTTGTATTCACTGGAGTGTATTCTACTCTTCTCTTCTCGGTCGACCTGATTATGTTTACGTATGAAACGTTTTGGATACTCATTATTATCCGTGCTACTTTCCCTCGCGGTACGATCCAGTAATGAAGTCGTATTATTGGAATGGACGAACCACATTTCACATCGTAACAGATCATTCAAAATTTGTCTATCTGAAGCGTGAAAATTTTTAACTAGATCAGTAAACATAACACGTCAACAAGATAAATAAATCTTACTATCTAGCAACGAAAAGTGGATACCCAAGGCAATACGGCAAATGTTTACTACTGTGCTAGCACTCAGTAACTGCTTACAACGATGTGTTTGAGCGAGTAGGATTGTTAACAAATCTAAGACAACTGCACAAGTGCACACAAATTTTACGCTCTGTCAACAGTCAAGTCAGGCTTAAACCGTATTGAATAAGCGTCAGATTCTTTGAATCGAAAGATTAAGTAAAACGGAGCAGATGCATAACACCTACCTCACATCACTACACACAGGTATTTTTGAATAAAAATGAAGATTAAGGAGTGCTTAAATAAAAGAAATTCAAGTGAGATGCCCACCGAAGGTTTATGCATTTAATGGTTAAAATGGGATACGATACACCAAACGCGAAAGGCCCTGTTGTTACTTGGAAATGACCATAGTGATTCTGTTCAGGGTAAAGGAAGATTTGCTTGAAGGATTTCCCACGAAGAATTTTGAACCGGAATAACATGAAAAGATTGAGGAATATTCATTCAACGTGATCCAGTTTTTATAGCCCGGAGGGTAGGGAGCATTTCGATTGAGCCTGGTTGTACGCCTCTTCAGGTGCTGTCAGTGTCTGGCATCACAACAGGTACGCTCGAACCAGAAGGAATTTGCTTTGGAGTTCCGATGGCCACATGTGGAGTAGGTTGTGTTTGAAAATGCCAGGTTTAAGTACAGAATGGTTGACTTGACATGAACAAGGACTTTTGTGATGGGTCTCAGTGAAGAAGACTTAGAGTTTCAACTGTAGTTGGTCTAATCCATTGATTTTATGTTGCATTTGGTGCACATGATGGAATCCCTTGGCCCACTTCCCGAGATGAGTAGTTCACAAGACATGGAAGACGTAAAATGTGAATAAAATATAGCTGACTAAAAGAGAAATTCTGGTAGACCAACACACTCTCGCTCTCTCCATCTGACTTGATCGTTCCAGTTAAACTCAGATGTGCAGTTTAACACCCCAAGAAGTGGCATAGCATATTCGGTCATGTGATCGAGTTGCGTATACCAGACGTACTATGCTCAGTGTGTGAGAACCACGGTAATCTGACGTCAGACAGGAGTGTAACAAACACTGTTAGGAACTCAGGTGAAATATCATTCATAGGGCATTTTTTGAAGGTGTAGAATTGTTAGTTGACTCGGGAATATTAGATTATGCAACAAATCAGACGCTTAACTAAGGAACTTGCTTAACGAATAAATGTCAGCAGCATGTTAGTTAAGAGTGAACACAGAGGGATTCCAGGCTTTGCAGATACTCATTTTGTTTCGATTTGATCCTCCAATAGCAAAAGGAAGCGTAACATCCATAAAATAGAGAACGATCTGGGCAAGCTGCTATTCATGCAATACATACCATGACCATACCAGTTGACCGCATTTTGGTTGTTAACTTTGGCATCCAGATTGGAGACCATACGATTGTTCATAATTCATCACTTGGTGACATTAAATTGAATGCCATTCATGGTCAGTAAATGCGAATTTGCTCAATCATCAAGGCCTGCGAAAGTATACATGGAATGTCACTGGATAACTCTTTCCCCTGGTTTCGGGATCATCAGCCGTGCATACAATTTTAACCCGCCCACCACCACCACCACCACCACCACCACGGAAACTCAAATAAGGACATCAATACCATATAGTCTGTGAAGTTACCCAGAATAGACACAAACCATATTTAATTCTTGTAACCATGCGCTTAAGTGTTTTGACTATTGTCTGGGAAACTCGGAGTTAGGCCTAGTCTCCCAACACGAAGGGTTTTAGATTCTACATTGGTCAGGGATTTGCCACAGCAGACTGCTGGCGAATCCTTTATTCAGGGTGTTCTTCTGTCATTTCAGAGAACGGACTCACGAACAGATCAGTTGACTACAGCGATGGACATGCCAGTTACCTCGGTTGATGATGAAACGCTTGTGGTCAAATGTTCAACCTGGAAGAGCAACTGAACATTAAATTAATCAACATTAAATTCAGCTATTCACTACTGAAACGTACTGAACCTTCAGCCTCTCACTACTCCTACCATTATTTTATTATTCTCAGATTGAAGTGATTGACCTTCTGTAGTAATCAGAGCTGATACGAATCATGACTCAGTGACTACGGATCCAGAATCAGAAATCACAGTCGTAATTGAATCACTAAATCGAAAAGTTTTCTTCTGCCGAAGTATATCTCCAGAAATGCAGCAGAAGTAGCTGTTCGTTTATCGAATTAAATCAATGTGAAATATCAGTGATAGGACAGGTATCATCCAGTCGCCGTTCGCCTTCTTCGCCTCACATGACTCCTGTTTGAATAGTGAGAGCTTTGATTGGTGGAGACTATTCGTCGAAACTGTTACTCGTAGTTTCTAGGCTGGCGTTATCTCAGAGGTTTGAATCATGTGAATGCATTTGTCTAATATTAGCCAACTGTTCATCGCGATTCGAATGCATATGGACGACATGGTGAACAAATTGCTTCTATTGCACCAGCGTTTTTCCGCAATCCATCAGAAATCATAAAATTTCATGTCGTTATTTACCGCCCTGTCAATCTATTGGGCTCGTAAACGAGTTTGGTCTTTGACATAGCAAAACGTTTCCAATTAGATTTTTGACAGATAACTGAAGAAAACAGTCTCGTGGTTAGATTTTGTAAATGTCAGAGGCTTCGGTGAAATTTTAAATTTTCTCTAGAAAAATACGTTGGTGAATAATACAAACCACTTTCATTATACTAGTGATAAATGCAATGACATTTGATCCCGCATAACCGTAAAACCTTACAGAGTAACTCCCGTGGATCAGAGACTAAAGTCATGTCATATCAGAACTACATTAGTCCGTCAGGGTCATCCAAGTTGGACTTAACGATGATCAAATGTCACGCTATCTGATCCAGCGTCCAATCTGTTGTGAACTCCATCTGCAATATGTAGTTCACTCGTCCCGGATGGAATTATTATTTTCCGATATCCTAAATTTGTTGTTGCCCTGTTCAACTGCTCTACACAACAAATACCGATCCGGAAACATTTGAACCACGGTAAATTCAGTGAACAGACAATTTGATTGGATGCAACAGATAACAGTTGACTATTGATCTTTGCATGGATTTTTCTTTGGATTCAAGTTTTATCATCTATCCTTTGATAATTTACAGCCAACTAATTTTAGACCTATGCTTTTTTCAACAATCTCATCACCTCTTATTGCTAGATCCGCACAGGCGACTGACTTTTCGTCTCAATTTCAATCTGTATACGATTCCAATTGAGGCAGAGAGACAATGCACAATCACGGGGATTTTCATGATTTCACAATCATCCATCGGTGAGAAACTGCAGAAAAATAGGCGTATGCTGCAGGTATTCATCCATCTATCCTGCTTAGCCGGAATCACGATCAAGGGGACGGAACAATTACTGGTTGAACATCAAGCGACTTTTTTTAAGTGTTACCAATGCCAATCACGACCTAAGGTGGAATTTTCTTCCCCCAGAAAAGTTTTAAAACCATTTCATCATTTCATTGTGTGGGAAACCACTAACTTGACATAGACTGCTTTTGTGCCCCTTAATTGAGCCTGCTTTTGCTGGGTTAACGCTCAGGTGCTACCCCAAAGAATTAGGCACGTAATTAGGCACGAATGACAACTGACGTATTTGATGGATTGGAGAAGTTTCTGACACGATGATGATCTCATAGGCATATCAATATTTCTAATGCAGACAACTTGTTTTTTTTTAGTTCCTGCTGACATCACAAAGAGCATAGTGTGTTTAGTCACAAAACAAATCTGATTTCCAGATTCAAGAAGAAATTAATAGTTTCCCGGAAAGTGTTAATTGATGTAAACTTCCTCGAGAAGCGGCGAACCAGCCTCAGATCGGCAAGAAACCCTCCCCATTGCATACAGGTAAAAAAGGAAAGCCAGAAAGCTGGTAGATAAGTCAGTGATGATTATCATTACTCGCATTTACTCAAAAGCAATATTGAATTGTTGAAATTTTCCAAATTGTTTTTTTTTTTCAAAGGAACTATCAGATTATGTAAATGCATTGATCAGACTGGAACTGAATATCTCGATCAGGAGAAGCACAGCAACACTGAAATTTGGGGAGGATGCTGTCATTTTTCATTGGACTCTGTCGTATAGCATTTCGATTTAAATTTTTCAGTTTTCAATCTGCAAGAAGCTTCTTTACACTTCTTTTGTTCTATAGTAGTCTATTTTGTCCATCAATAAACGCTGCCTTTCCGGTCACCTTGTTCTGTTTGCTGTGTTTTGGTTGTCTAACTGAATGATATCCCATGAAGAGACGGGAAAGAGAAGGAAAGAGAAAGTAGAAACGAGAATGAGTAATAACGATGTGTGATAGAAAAGAACACATCAGTGCTGATGACTTCAGCCATTTTAATTAAATACCTCAATTCGGTAACTGGGTTGGTTTCAAAGGTTCAACCGAGATGCCAAGTATGGCCCAATTCATCGGTTACAATTGTGAATGCTTTATCAAAAGTCTTCATCTGCCCACTTTAAACTATTACTTCTCTTAGCAAACTTTGGAACCGCACAAGTTCAGAAGTTGCATTAGCTCATGATCTTAGCTTACTAACACACACACACACACACCGTCTAATCTGAGGACTACTTGTCCACCTGTCCCACCAAACTTTTGTCATACCTCGTACACAGCAGTGTGCAAAAGTCGTTGACCGACGTCTAACTTCCATCCATGACAGCCATGTCACTGTATCATGCGATACATCCACCTGGTGAGTCACGTACAGCTGAATACCATGGTGACGCCCAAGATGTCTCCTCTGAATGGATACCACACGTAAGCCTCCGGAATGCCGATCGGCATCTCAGACTTGCTTCACCTTCTCGCACTGATAGGAGTGTGGCTGTTTGAACTCACATAAAATCGGAGCTGGATCAACTCAAACCTTTATCAGCCTCTTAGATTATGAGGGCACAGAACCCATGCATCAGACCCAAATTATTCAGAAAAGCTTGAAATGTATTCAGGTCTTTACTCCAAATATCACACTATTGTCTGAATATTCCATGGACTAGAAACATAATTGGTTGGAGGGAGGAGTGGTAAAGCAGTGACGCCGTTAACCTTGTATCAAATGAGATCATTTCTAAAATCATATGATACAGTCAAGTCGAAAACGAAAGATTATTAGTGAATCTAGTGAAACGTGAAATTTGCGCTCATAAGGAGAGAAACTCGACTGTCATCTGGCAGGAAAATAAAGTGAACCTGAATAGAGTTTGGTTCGTGCATGCATATCGATTATCGTATACATTAACACAACACGCTGCCACGGATACACTGTGGCAAGGGATTTCGATCTGTTTGATGACTGAGTTCTCTCATTTTCTTTTTGTTTCCTCGGATTCGAAATTAAACCATTCTCTATATAATCCCAAGCGCATTCCAATAATTCTCATGAAACAGTAGAAGGTGTTTAGTTTTACGCATTACACCAGTCACGTTCAAAACAAAGTGTTTACTTACAACTTTTCCGTAATGATTGTGTCTGTTCGTCAGTTCTCGTGATTATTCTCGGAACCGAAGCAACACCCACGCAACTGAGGAGATTAATGTATTCAAGCTACAAGGTTACGGGTCACCATGAGAACAGGACTGCCATGAACCATTTCTCACAAATCAAAACACCCATGATAGGAATGGTATTTTGCAATTTGAAAATTGCCAAACGTTTACACATTTCTTCACAATAAGACGATACCAAGTCATATGTTCTCGAGTTGTTCGTGCATATATGTGTATTTACGGGGCTGGTGGGTCTCACTCTTCACGAATTCACCAATTTCCCACATGGGAGCACATTTTAATCACAAGTGTGTTTCGATTTTGGCGATTGGCAAACAGCACTAAACTGCTTTTCGTCTTCGTTGGGGCTTGTCAGTGGTGCGCATTGTTTTTGCCGCCATTCGGANTGCAGGAGGAAAGTTGATACTCTCACCCCATAGGTGACTCACCCCAATACGGGAACTTACAGACATCAAGTGGTAGATTTTAGTGATCACGGGAGTAAACCATGATATGCTTACCAAGTATTTGTAAAAGTTCAGAAGTTTGCGATTGCTGTTCCTCAGACGTTTGTGTTGGTATTCACCGGTTTTATGTGCAAAAAGAACTGTATATGTTTGGCCGTAAATCTGGTTCAATCGAATCCTATGCACCCAGCAACCAAGCAGTTAACTAAGCTTTATGCACGTGGTATGACCTTGAGAAAACATTTTTTATTTTTTATTTTTTATTTTTAAGCATCTGGCTGCATGTGATCCGTTTATGATAAGATAACTTGTGATGCAGAGCACGATCCGAATCAGAACCGTATGAGAGCTTGATCGAATCCCCGAGTGCGACCGCACCCCCCCCCCCCCNTTCCCTCTCTATGTAAGTACATCCACATGCGGACATTGTAGGATTCCGCATTCTGTCCACCTTGCAGTTAATCTTACCATATTCATTTAGCTTTAGAATTTGTCCTGCACTTCAGTTCATAACTCAAGTTTTTCGTCAACATATACATATTCCCTAGAAAATTTAAAAGAAAACTGCTGGAAATTTGCCATTGCGGAGCTTTCCTCGACTTGACTTGACTCAAAAAGTGTATCTTCTTACCTATTTCGATTCAGGTAACTCTGAAAGAAAGCTTATTCAACCTCTTATGGTTGTTAACGTCCTGTTAAGTCATGTGGCTTATAAGTTAAGGTTAGTGATAGACACCAGAAGATCACGCGCTAAGTCCTAATTACTTACTGACGGAGAGGCTCAGCTTCCCGGAACATTATTGAGCAACGAGAATCGGCACTGTAGAACTAATTACCCGGTGAATTACGCTGAGGATTACTGAAGGAGACAAACAAAGACACCCTATTAATCTGTCATCTGATTCGATAAGTGCGCTTAAACAGTTTGAGACTGAGAGCTACTAGTTCTATTCACTTCGTTGCTTTGACGTCAAAACCGGGTCAGTGAGTGATGAAGTTGAATAAATGGTTTTTGCCCTCACCCCTATCCACGGAGCTCATCTCACATTGACACGACACGATCCCCGAAGTGCGGCTTGTTTGAGTTGCCGGTGGTTATCTGTAAGGCAATCAACGAACGGTGTTACTTCACCTTGCATTTAAGAAATATCGTTCATTCATTCTAGGGCCGAAAATAATGCCCTCAGCAATTGCTCCCAGTGTTATTTCCTATCTGTTTGTATTTTCTTCTATAATCAACGAATATTCTGCCATTCAAGTTTCCTCCGACCGGACCATCAATTGAATACTTAGTTCTTGCCAAAGGTCATTGGAAAATCAATGTCGTTTACCCATGTGGTTCGAAGTAAAAAGTCAAAACTCATGTAGTCGGCAAGTGTTGCTATTCGGTAATATCGCACAACACGAGCCGGCCTGCATGTCATACGCCTGTCACCGAATGCGCATTTTGTAATTCCCACTATCCCGATCAGCAGTACAAAGTAGGGGAGAACAGACTGGGTTGTTGAACTTTCTTCCTACTCCCTCTTCTTCCGATCCGAAACATGTGCGTAAAAGTACTTTGTGAACTTGACGGGTTTAGACTAGCCGTAAAATCGGTAAAATCAGGATACGTCGAAACCCATCATCATAATTACCGCAGTTTCACAAACAGAACAGGGGCACCGGTTTTTACATGAACGCGATTGCCAAAAGCACCCCAGAGGGGAGGTCTATTGATCCTGAATGGGAGTGCTGTAGCATTTACGTTCATTATGAACATGAGTACAGAGGATTCGAGCCTACTCGTGAGTTCTTCGTGCACTGGTTGGTAATTCCTCCACCCACCCAAGCAACATCAAACCTCTAAATGAATTGGATGTCGAGTAACCTCTAGGGTTATTTGATGTCCAATCCTTGTGCCGGCTAGCCGAATACCGATTCGTGCAGAGTTTACGAAGTGTTTCGCCCACCGACACCACCAACACCGTCACAGCAGCCAGAACCCGTTCGAGAACACGTGGCCAAAAATTGGCACAGCCATTGACGAGAGAACTGTTTGTTGGCTGCTGTGGTTGAATTGCATGAGTCATGCTTATGGTGTACGTACGCGCTGGTATGAACGTGGTGGAGCGCAACTGAGATGTGACTCCACCTGCTCGCCATAAATTGCGTGCGCAGGATATTTTCTATCGGTTGATCAATCGAATAGTTTTAGCCAGTCTGTTCTATCGACGCAGTCTGGGCGGAGTACATGGAAATAGAAAGATCATTCAGAGATTAGAATAAATATCGGTTTTGTATAATTGACTCTTCCGTTTGAAAATTGGTCATCCGGCATTCGTTAAACTAAAGCGCACTGATTAATACCAAATCGCCCGAGCGGTACTTCCGACTGTTTTGCATCTAAACATGCATCGGATTTTTCGGGTTGATATCCAAGTCAACATTTCTCATGATTATAACAGATTGAATGTCCACAAAACTTCATTTATTTTAGTTGAAAGGTATGCGACTAGAGATTGCTTTGTCTTCTTCCAACCCCATGTCCGCTAGACATCAATCACAACTGTTTTCAGACTCGGCAGCTTCCCATGCTTTTGCTGATATGGTAGCGCGATCTATGTAA
>UZAN01040281.1:8642-21289 GCA_900618425.1 Echinostoma caproni
CTATCACTGCCGTCATAATCCGGATATTAAGAGGCACTGAGCCAATCAACCTTGTTTGAAACTTTTGCTCCTTCAGAAGCCCTATAGAAAATGAATATCCCACGGAAATTTACTTCCATCTGGTATCCTCTGTTGCAGCTTATCCCTTGAATTGTTTATACTTGGGAGTTATTCCGCCTCTGCCTTCATTTATACAGGATATGTTAGAAGGGTCAGTTTTGTCCTTGACTGAATGCAGTGGTTTCCAAGTTGTCAGATGTTTATATTTGAACCCAACTCGTAGGATTCGAAATGTGTCTCATCCTCTTTATGATTATCCACATGCGCTTGTGCAGCTAGGAAGTTGGCTTTTGCGCACTGAAATCGCCTCGTGGGCGTAGCCTCTGGGAGAAACACCGCGGGCAGACAGGCTGTGTGAATAAATTTTATTGCACCGATTCTCTTCTGCTCCTGTTTCTGGTCTTTACATCCAAACTACACTATCACCACAAGTTTAATACACCATGGAGTACTAAGGAAGCTAGACAGACATCGATTGTATGTACATATGAGCGACGAACAAACAGACATTGGGCGAGGTCTGTCATGGATGTTTGTGCGATTATCATTCTCCCCTCTTGTTTGCCTATTCTGTTGCTGTCCTCCCCGTGTGCACAGATTGCATTAATGGACACACATTTACGAACAGTCGTGTGCTTCTGGTTCTCATCCTCTGCTCACACTCGTCCACTCAGGGGTCATATTCTCTCCTTTTCATCTCACCCCCTCCTTCGCTTTGGGTAAGCGCTATAGGCCTCATTCACCTAGGCTGCGCCCAGTTCCCTACTCTGTTCTCTTTGGCGTAGTGGCCTGCCAACATCGATTTTTCTGTCCGTATACGTTTGTTTGCGTGAAGGCAATAAGACCGCGGATTTAGTATGGTCCGACTTAAGCTCCCGGTTTTCCCCTTTTCCCCTACCAATTAAATGTTCCGAAACATCTCACATCGCGAGATCACCATCGTTTATGGTTATTCACCCAACCGCTTACCTTCTGCCCAAACTTTGCCAAGATTCATCGTCGTGATATTGTGTGACGTGTACGCGTTCCTCCACATTCTGCCATGCATGTTGAGTCTATTTTTAGCTTCAAACTCGATTGGGACTACAGCGTGCATCACATGATCATGCTGTTTGCCGCTCACATCTTATCCGGAAATCGCGAAATTCTTTCGGTTTTCCGGGCCAACGGTTTACTAGTGGGTACACATACTTAGCTGGTTGATACTAACGACAGCGTGTAAAACTTAGTTCTCTCATTATTTGTACTGAATTCAGATTTTACACAATATATTAAAGTACTAGGTTTTCCTTCACTCCAAAAACGATTAAGCTGCAAGCTGCCGTCGTACCACAGACTGCCTTTTTTTTTCTGCGTATTTCTCGCAGAGGTTGCTTATTGCATTATGTGTATTTGCTTGTTTCATTACTAACAATGTTACATTATCTGGTCAAGCGGTCTGTTAACAGTTGAAATATTTCGAAATCCCCCGATGGTAATCAAACTTATCGGTACCACATGAATAAATTTTCTCGCAGAATAAATTCAGCCAGATAATGCATTGCAATTATCGACATCAAATTCTTCTGGTTTAATGAAGATGTGTTTAAATTGTCTTATTTTGCAGATAAACTTCGAAAACCTTCAGTCGTACCGGTAGTCTTGTCTACAATTCTTAGTTTACTGTGCTGCAAACTACTCGTTCGGCACCGGTGGTCAACCTTCTCACATACCTAAGACAGTCTGGTTCATGTGGTCATTGATTCATACCTGTGATACAGGTATATGTTTTGATCAGTTAATCATGGTATTAACTTCCTGCAATCATTTTAGCCACTTAGGAATTCGTGACCCAGTGTGCTCCATAGTAGTGCAGATCTGTCGGTTTAATGTACCGTTACAGATCAGAAAAAGATAGTGAAATCAATAACAACCACAGAATGTTTTCACGTGGTATGCACGCCACAAGGAAGTTCAAATTAGAATACCTTAAAACAGTTTTAGCACATGTATGATGTAAATACTGTTTGATCATGCTAATAAGCTACTTACATCCGTGTTATGATCACCTTAGTCGCTTGCTTCTAATGAAAAAACTGGGTATTATGTTTGACTGTGCTTTTCGGGCTTATCCTTGGGCTAATCGGGGATATTTGTGCCGAAGTCCATCTAATTAACATATGTGGGTGCTATTTTAGCGAGTTAGAAGTACGATATGCCCCACGGTACTTAGAATATTCCCCCGAAGGTTATCTGCTGTTTTACCATTGAACCGAACCGGTAATCTTTAGGCGTTTTCATTGATCCGGCACGAATACCATGCACGGACTTTAGGACAGCAACAAACGTACGAGGCGATCAATAGCTACACGGCCGGGACTGAACGACTATAGGGTCCTCGCACCAATGTGTGTGCGTGTGTTTGATTTGGATTGGACGATCCCATAAACGTATCATTCACTTGGGCATTTTGCCATGCGTGTTGTTTGCGGTCAGTGTGTTTTGAGTGTATAGTGGAGTGTTTGATTGCAAATTTGTCGGGTTACGTCCTGCGAATTAGGAAAGACAAGTATTCTCTAGGATACAGTTCTAAAGGTTTTACTTTTTAGATAGAAGTTCGACGGTAAAACCACTTTAGGCTTTAAGGGAGTGCATTACTACTAGTGTTCCGGATCGATGCAATCATGTTTAAGTGTATACCTATGGGAATATTGGCATCATGAGACCCTCGATATAATGTATAACAATAGTGATAGTTCAAGTTTTGTTGGCTCTCAGTCGTTGTTGATCCGTCTGGAATATTTCTTACGGTGTAATGCAGTGTTCTGGGAAAAGTGTTTCCTGATGTAGGTAGTCGAATGGTTTGTTTCTTTAGAAAAACAAGGAGTTTTTCCGCTAGCTCGGGGTTGTAAAGCAATAATTACTTTTGTGGGTTGAGCGGAGCATTTTAGTTTTTACCGTGTTGTAGGGGTAATGTATCGCTGTTTTCAGAAATTTAATTTGAAATTCAAAAAGAAGAAGCACCAATGGTGTTACAGGGAGTCCTATTTGCCATATTGTATGTTACAGCGGTCCCACCAATCTCCCTGTAGGATGCTTGGTCAAGCATGGTACGCGCCAAAAACAAACAAAGATATTGTTTTCAGTGTTACCATATTTAAATTGTTGCTGGAGTTTGGTAGGACAGCCAGACGGTATTTTGAGTAGTTGAAGTCAAGCAAAGAAATCAGTGCTCTGTTCGATAGAAATTTACACTGAAGGTCCCTAATTCATGGGAAATGTTTTCGGATGTGACTATCAGCTAAAAGATGAGCATGTATGAGGATGGCTGAAGAAAGTTGAAAAAATGTTTTTTATTTGCATTCCACTGAAACCTGATGAATCGGCTCTTGTTAGTTCTCGTTGTGAGGTATTAGCAACGCTATATCTGTTTTACTTCACTCAACCGCTGCAGTCTGCTGTATAGTTTCTCACAGTGTGTAATAAACAGCAACAAGTGAGCTCAAACTAATAACTATACAGGTTTATATGTTTTTAGCTAATATTGAACATTGTCTAAGATTCTTGAAAATTTAACCCGAGAACTTTTCTTTGTCGTACAAAATTGTGTAGAACCTTGATAGTGTCATTTTTTAAGTTCAAGCTAAATTTGAGTCGTATGTTCTGATTGCATTTGCTTCCACCACCAGGTACTTGCAAAGGAATTGTAGTCAGCACGGGAGATCGCACCGTCATGGGGCGGATTGCGAATTTGGCTTCTGGTCTTCAAATCGGTCAGACGCCTATTAGCAAAGAAATCAGTCATTTCATCCACATAATTACCAGTGTGGCTGTGTTCTTGGGTGTATCGTTCTTTGTCATCGCTATGTGTCTTGGCTACCATTGGTTGGATGCCGTGATCTTCCTCATCGGTATAATTGTGGCTAACGTTCCCGAAGGTCTTCTTGCCACCGTTACAGTAAGTGGAATTACGATTACATGTTACTCTACGTTGTTTACTGAAAATTTGGCGTTATGAAGCTCTGGTGCATCATAAGCTGGATAACTGTGTATTATTATAGTATATTTCGTACTTGTCCTAAACAAGACTGATATCCAAGCAGACCAGGATAAAATAATCTTCATAACATGATTTGATTGTAAGCAAAATACCGCCAGTCTGATCAGACTAAAGGTGAATTTCTTGAGAGATTAACTACCAGAGCCTTCGGCTATGCAAAACATAACCGACAAGTTAGCGGGGCATGAAGATTGCAGTCCACTGCCGGTCCTTGTCCAGCTCATCGGATAATACACCCTTCGTATGGGGTAGACGTCTAAGGTGCCTAATACACCTCGATGACAAAATATTGTAAATTGGTTCTCGTAGCTCGGGTGAACTGAATTCCATTTTACCTGTTCGCCGAGCTTGGCAATTTGCTTGTAAACGTTTCATCGCCAGCCGAGGTGACTTCACAAGCCCTGATGATGTCACCTCGGCTGATGATGAAACGTTTGCAAACAAATTGCCAAGCTCGGCGAACAGACGAAATGGAACACCTCGATGACTAAGCAAGCTGGTGACCACTACCAGAGCCAGGAAGTTGAGGACGTGGTTCCTACTCCCCTCCATAGTTGGTTTGAAAGTAGTTTTTGATCGTTAATATGCAGGTAGCAAGTTGAAGCAGGAGTTCAGTCAAGGATGAGGATTGTTTGAAACTCCATGGGTTGAGCCTCAGTGTAATCTTGAACAGATCATGATTGCCAGTTGCGTCCACAAGTTCTCCACTGCGTCTAAAATGAATATTTCTCCAATGCTGACAGCCAGTTTTCTTTACTTAATAGCAGTCGATAAGTATTTGAACCAGTTGGTTTACCCTATTGTTTTACAATAACGTATATTAATGTGCCTAGCTAAACCATACCCAATCTGTTATCTGATCGAGTGAGCTAAGCAGCGATAACCAAATGCGCGCTACATTGCTAGGTAATGTTTTCGTCAATTGAACTGTTTGGCACTGGTAAACGAACATGATCTAAACAAAACAAATGAGGTTTTTGACATTTAATTGCTGAAAATTCATCCTATTGAGTTCATGAAGCTTAACTTGATTTGACTTGACTATCATTGATTTTAGCTGTTTTTTTGTCGCCGTAGGAAGGTACTACTGTTCGTATCAATTAGAAAACCGTTCATCCATTTACCGTTTGCTGTCTCCATCATTTTGATATCATATTCATCTACGGGTCTGATTAATCTCGCAGTCTGCCTATTTAAATACCGGCTAACTTGGAGTATTGACAATTTTTCCTTACCTTTTATGTAGGTCTGCCTAACGTTGACTGCCAAACGAATGGCCAGCAAGAACTGCTTGGTTAAAAATTTGGAGGCTGTTGAGACTCTGGGTTCAACCAGCACCATTTGCTCAGATAAAACGGGTACTTTGACGCAAAATCGAATGACAGTGGCTCACATGTGGTTTGATAACAAGATTTATGATGCAGATACTACCGATGATCAATCAAGTAAGTGTTGTAGACGTCACGGAGATTTCATTTATTTGCACGTTTTTGTTGGATTAAAATCAAAGTTTATAACTGACATACTGGGGGATAAAAGCTGCGATCCATTTGCTAAATAGTTTTACCGTTATTCTCTGAGTGACCTTGCGCAATGATTACCAGCACATGGAATTCCGATCCTTAATCGTAAAATCATAGATGATTTGATGGCCGATTACCGAAAAAGCGAAACAGTTCTGGTTAGAACGAGGAATTTTTCTCAAATGTGAAAGGGTTTGGTTACAAAGATTGGGATATCTTTAAGAATAACGGTATCAGAGTTTTGCTGGAGAACTTATTTTTCCTCATTCTCACCTTGAATACTTGTGTTGCTCAGTCTTCTGTTTGAAGATATAATTTCGTAATATAAAAAACGAGAATTCGCCATCAAACTTAGCAGGATAACCCATCTTTTGATTGTTTTAAGCATACTTTCACTGTTTTGCTTTATAGTTGCAAACTACGACAAAAATTCTCCAACATGGATGGCTTTAGCTCGTGTTGCCATGCTGTGCAATCGCGCTGAATTCAAAGCTGGGGAAGAAAACAAACCTGTATTGAAGCGTGAATGTAATGGCGATGCTTCGGAATCGGCACTGTTAAAATGCGTAGAGCTTTCGTTTGGCGGAGTAACTGATTACCGCCGCAAGAATCCTAAAGTTGCTGAAATCCCGTTCAACTCTACCAACAAATATCAGGTAATAATCTCACACAACATTGTTTCCAGTAAAATCGGTAAATCTAAATTCTAAGTTTTTTTTTCGATTCTTAGCCCTATGTTTTTTTTACAGATAAGATAGTTGTTTGGAAACTTACCAATTTGAATATGAAAAACATTCAAATCTTTGTAAATCGGACGTGTATTTAAAAAAAAACTATGATTGTCTATCTATCCGATAAGAAATCAGGCAATTTATCCCCAGTTCAAACGTTAATAACGAAGTGTCTGAACTTAATCATCCATTTCCCTCGATTTTCAGTTGTCAATTCACGAAACCAGCGATGGAGATGACCGTTATTTAATTGTCATGAAAGGGGCACCTGAGAGAATATTGGATCGTTGCGGCAGTATCCTGTTGAATGGTAAAGAGGAGCCAATGACTGATGAAATGCGGGATCAATTCAACAACGCTTACCTTGACTTGGGTGGAATGGGAGAGCGTGTTTTGGGTTTCTGTGATCTACGTCTTCCCAAAGAAACCTATCCGAAGTAAGTACAACGAAGTGCGCGTTTCTGTAAGAATCTAACTAACAGTAATCCTATTTTTTACTACTTTAGTGGAAGTCAGTGGTTGCCTAGGCCCCCTTTGTGGGACGGTACTTGGGAAGTTGTTTATTTTGTTACATTCCTTGTTAAGGATTATAACCTCATTATACTACGAGTGAAATAATTAGGTTTATTGTTTATGTGGTTTAGTCCTCACATGCTCTTGGCATTACTTAGTTGCTGACCTGTATTTTTTGATTTACGTGAGAAAAGTCCGTTCGAGTAGGCTTCGAAGAAGGCTAAAAGTTTAACTCACAACTCTCAGTTGTCGGTGAGGTCTTGTGTTCCCCAGTTAACTCATAATAGGGCACTCACATTGATTGTATAAAAAAGAATGTTGGCTCCGACAGATACGTACTCTTACTCATTTCTGCTACTTGTCGTATGAATGCTTTTATTTTGTATTCGTGGACCATTCGCATGACATCGTGCACAGAATGGAATTGTCGTTCTGCCGGCTGTTGCCACTGGCTATTACCTTAAGCGCATGCATGAAACAAAATACAATTTATTATTTCCGTACGGCTTAATGGAGAGAACGAGGCGAAGCTGTCTCTCATCACTATTGGACACATCAATTGATCAATTAATTAGCTGTTGAGCCACAAAACAGTAGTTATGAATTCAAGAGACACTATTCTTGCCAATCTCACATCTCGACTGGTCGTAGCCGAAATAGTGCTTGTCATACAAACTGTTGGATGTTTATTGAAACACGTGCTGGGACGATGCAGAACCAAATTCGCATTTGTGATTTAACCTATCAAAGTGTTTGACACTTCGTCTCATGTGCCCCCGCGTACACACGCCTGCAGGTCATAAACATCTCCTTGTGAATGATTGACGTTCGTCTGTCTTAGTTCCTCGAAATACTCGAGGCGCTTAGCCGTGCCACAGGTATTACATATAACAATGAAATAAGCATTGATATCTTGAACTAGTTCTCGTTTACCCTCATGGCTTATCGCAGAGGTTTCGCTTTTAATGTGGACGAACCCAACTTCCCGGTGAGCAACATGCGATTTGTCGGCCTCATGTCCATGATTGATCCTCCTCGTGCGGCTGTCCCTGATGCCGTGGCCAAGTGTCGATCTGCCGGAATCAAGGTGATCATGGTCACAGGTGACCATCCTATCACGGCTAAAGCAATCGCCAAAGGTGTTGGTATCATTTCGGAAGGTACAAAAACTGTAGATGATATTGCTGCTGAAAGAGGTATTCCAGTCCGCCAAGTAAGTGATAAAATTTGAGGTCTACACGTGATTTAATATCATTGGTCTTATTTCGAGTTTTGTAAGAAGTGGTCGTCGTATTTTGGGTTGATACAATATGAACGTTTAATTGAATCAAAAATACGCATAGGGGTTTGTGCGCCGATATACAGGGCTATAACGGGATTGGTGAACCACTGGTAGTTCACCTAGGGGAGTTGGCCAAAAACCCTGATTCCGAACCAACCATGAAGAGGCGTACAAACCACACGCACACCTTCCTGGTTGTGGCAGTGGTCACCGGATCGATTGGGCATTGAAGTTTATTGGGCACCTTGGACGATTGGTCCCGTCCAAAGGGCGTATGATCCGATCAACTGGATATCGGCTCCCAATGGACTGCGGTTTTTACACCGCCCCGCTGCCTTGCGTGTTAGGTTTTGGCTGGCTGAAGGCTCCGGTTGTGAATTCCTCAAGAAAATTGACCTGCCTTGGCCTGGGCATCCTGGCACTATTCCACGCACATGCCAATCATGGAACGCTTTTCTCTTTTCTAAAGATTATTGTACAATGATTTGTTTGGCACACAGTTTGTCCCCAGACAAGTGTGAAATATAATAATAATAATCTTAATGTAATTGTGAAAAGCCAAGAGCCTCCGTGGAATTCGAGTAAAAAAGCTGGACACATTTTCTTGCTGTGGCACACGAGAAAGTGAAATAGTATAAAAGCTATATTTAATTTCTTGATTTATAGGACGGGTTAAGATTTATTGATAATTTTTTTATTTCGGTAGAAAGCGATTACTCTATCCTGTATTTTTACCCCTCCTTTTATGCATTGTTAATCACTGTTGCTCTTGCTGTTTAAAATTTTAAATCTCTAAGAAATTTGTAGAGTAGTATTCCTATTCTAGCGGGGCCTTGTTTGGTTCGCTACTCTAAGGCCCGGGACTCAGGCTGCCGTTTTCCATCACTGAATAGCAGGTCTACGCGACTATGGGGTCTGTTGTTCTGTTCACAAAAAATTGTTTGTCATAAAAAGGGCAATATTCACTTTTTGTTTTGATTAGTTTGTCTTTGATCTGGTACCAAACATTAGAGCTGGCCAATTTCGATAGAGTTGTTAACCCACTGGTTCGGAGAAATGAGAAATATCTGGTTACCCTCTTGTAGTTTATATTCATTGTGTCATTACCGTTAACATAATCATATGATCGTTGTGCGAACATGGTGTTGAATCCAGATGTTTTGTCTGGTCTCTGTTATAAGTACTGCTTCACAACTGCATGAATAAGTTTCATTCTCTTTTTGAAACTGTGACGTAAGATTTCTCTCCGAAATCCAAGCTTTTTTGTATTATTTTCTGAACACAGGTAAATCCGCGAGATGCAAAGGCATGTGTTATCCATGGGACTGATTTGCGTGACATGACTCCAGCTCAAATCGATGAAATTTTGGTTAATCACAGTGAAATTGTGTTTGCCCGAACTAGTCCTCAACAGAAGCTGATCATCGTGGAAGGTTGTCAACGCCAGGGTGCAATTGTTGCCGTCACCGGAGATGGTGTCAATGATAGTCCCGCCTTGAAACAAGCTGATATCGGTAAGTGGCTTAAATGATATAAACTACCAGTTTTCGTAACATTAATTAATCAGCTAGGCAATTGGCGGGTGTAAAAGGTCGATGGTAGTTCTAAATTTATTTTCTGTCTATTGGCACTGAACCTGCCTTGTTCTACAACAGGTCACTTAATCAGTACGATAAACGAAAGTTGAATCATCACATTGCTGTTTCCCTTTGAAATGTTTTTATTCATTGTCCATTAATCATCAATCAAGAGCTGGAGAAAATCGTTTTCCTATTGTTTCATAAGGTTTGGCATTGGTTCTGCCAAACAGATAGTTCAGACGTTGGGACAAGGAAGCTGTTCCCATTTAAGTGTTGTTGATTGTCTTATCAACTGTAGTATTTAATGTCACTTTGGATGCGATCATTTCCCGTCATTTATACAGTTTACAGGGCTCTATGACTCGTACCTAGCTGATGTCTTATTCCAGGTTTTCTTCTTGGTTGGTTTGAAATATAGCAGCAATAACCAAAACAGTGAAGCGTAAGATTACTATCTGTTTTAACTGCAACAGCTTTGGTTAATTTCGCCATTTTTATGCCTTACAGGAGTTGCCATGGGTATTGCAGGAAGTGATGTCAGTAAACAAGCTGCCGATATGATCTTGTTGGATGATAACTTCGCTTCTATTGTCACTGGAGTAGAAGAGGGCCGAATTATTTTCGACAATCTGAAAAAGTCCATTGCCTATACTTTGACCTCTAACATTCCGGAAATCACACCTTTCCTCGTCTACATCTTGGCTGACGTTCCACTTCCATTGGGTACAATTACCATTCTGTGCATCGACTTGGGGACCGATATGGTGAGTTTTTATTTATTTATCTCCCGTGTCGCACTTTTTATTGTTTTTCCATCCCGAGTTCCAGGTGCATTCGATTGATGTTTTCATTCTTTCTACTGCTTTACCAAATCAATCTATGCATCAAAGAAGGGGAGAGCAAAATCATACATCGAAGAAGTCATGTTTGACAACATAATTCATGCGATCTACCAAAACAGAATGAATCCTAGCATCGCATAATTAAACGACAGAGATGTTTCAGAAGTGTATGCATAGGACATGCTGTCTTCTCTAACTTATCTGTAGAATTGTTTGAAATATGTCAGAAGAGAATAAGTGCTTTGTCGCCTTCCTGGTTGTCCTCTGTAAGCAACAGCTGCAAAGTTCAGTTCCCTTAGAACTTAAGCACAATCTCCATCATAAGTATTTTCCGAAAACTTTTCTTGGTCTAGTAAGTCCAAACACTTCCTTTGCTGATAGTATATTTTGTTTTTGTCTCTCTTCTGATGACTTATGCATTCCTTTACAGGTGCCTGCTATTTCACTGGCTTACGAGGAAGCTGAGGCTGATATCATGAAACGTATGCCACGCGATCCACTGCGGGACAAACTTGTCAATGAACGGTTGATTTCTATGGCTTACGGTCAGATCGGTATGATTCAGGCATCTGGCGGATTCTTTGTTTACTTCGTTATCATGGCTGAGAATGGTTTTACTCCAACGCGATTGCTAGGTATTCGTGAGGCCTGGGACTCTAAGGCCGTCAGCGATTTACCGGACTCGTATGGACAAGAATGGGTATGTTTATGCACTTGCAGCTTGTAATAATAAATCGGTCTTATTACTCAAGTTATTCCTAATGATACGATTGATTTTTTTTTCATTTTTAGGACATGGGCAGAGTAGATCAAGATTGTTTGAATACGTTGGCATTTTCGTCTTTTCTACTGTTTTTTTATATTGAACCCGGATGATATGGCAATGTTAGTGATTCTCCCTGTTGTAGTACTAATATTGTAAGCCGTTTTTGGAGTAAAGCTCGCCTTTGTTCATTTTCTAAAAGTGACGTGAAGTTTTCGGAAGAGGCCACTCTATTAGTCACCAATCATTAGCGGAATTTTACTTGATGACTGCACTTCTCTTGTCTTTATCTTTCACACCAACCGACTGAATTTATGTCGATCCATCCACAGGCAACTCAGCAATTTCTCGTTGTATCCTGTTCCGCTGTTGCCTCAAATAACGGAGGAAAAACTGCAGATAATTCTTCATTATTTCCGTTGTTTGGTTTTTCGTAGTTTGCAGAAATAAGTGTGTGCATCGCGATGGAAATGTGAGCGTTCAAAATATAAAAAATACCACAATACAACATGGTGCGACTATTCCTCGATCTGGGGTTTTACTTTGGTTTACAAGATATATGATAGAAAAGGCATACACACGTCTGTCTCTCTCTCTAGATGCTTATTCCACCTAATAGAGTCCAAGCCTGCTGTCGGTTCGTCTTCAAATAAATCTACATCATTTTAGGAACATATAAACATTTCTAGGTCAAGTCAGTACCCATTACTTTCACCCCCCGAATAATTTACCCTCCGCTTTGCAACACTTACACAAAAACCGTGAATGCACACTATCGCTTCAGTTCGACTACGTTGTATCTTGTCTGATTACGGAAGAACTGAAATCTGCCAGCTGAAAATTTTTGTGTTCGATGCTGTGTTTCTCATCAGGTGATTGTTTCCCTCTGCAACATTTGGGTTTTCTCGCAGCGAATCACGAACGATATTTCAAAAGTAGTCATGCATATGCGGAAAAGGTGGAAGCTTTCAGGTGATTCCTGCGTTCACATAACTTACCTTCTGCTACAAAGAGATATTACCCTAGTTAATTTGTCATTAAGTGTCAATTTTTCCCTAAGTTTCTGTTGTCTCATCTGTTACGGATTGTCTTTTCTGGGCTACCGTTCGCTTTTAAGCTTAACCTTCGCCACCTTTTGCTCCAAATGCTGGTTAAAACTTGGACTTCATGCTTTTACTTGGTTTGTCAAGGCTCTCTTTTCTTTTTTCTATAGACCTACCAGCAACGCAAGGATCTAGAGTACACGTGTCACACTGCGTTCTTCGCCTCTATTGTGATAGTGCAGTGGGCTGATTTGATGATTTGCAAAACCAG
>UZAN01040281.1:41484-64336 GCA_900618425.1 Echinostoma caproni
CACCACCACCACCACCACCGTCGTGATATTTACTCAACACAGCATCATATAAGTTTTCAACGGCTTGAATGGCATACTTTTAATCTAATTTATTAGTCATTTATTTGCGCTGTTACTGGCCTTTTCGTAAATTTTCGACTAACGCTTAGGCTTGAATTGTCGAATATCAGAGGCTCTGTGACATGTGACTATCTGGCCGTCCCCTTCAGATACTACTCTCTTGACTCTGAGAGTTCTATGGCACCTGTATAAAGGCCAACCCTGCAAACTACGAACTCACGGCTACTAATTCCCATGAAACACTCTCTTAATAATTCAGCCGCGAACCAGATCGTATGAATAGTGACCATCTGTGGGAACGTCAACAACAACAACTACTACTACTACCGTGAATTTGTGGAGCCATGGGTTGGCGCTAGACATATCTGTTTTTCATAATGATAATCAACCTTTTGCAGACAACGCACACAATCTTTCGAGCCTGTTAAATTCATGGCGCCGCAATCAATTACGAAACCGCTGCGTAGCACATAATCACCTTGGTTAACCAGAATCATTACTTCCGTTGACAAAGTCGTCAAACAAGATATGAGTGATTTGAGAGTGCTTAGTTTGTTCATAATTCTAGTTAACATCTTAAAACACTGACTAATTACTATCTAATTTCAATTGTCTTCATCCCACTTTATTCTCAAATTATTGATTCGTACCATCAATAACCATTGAACAAATAATTTGCACCCACGAAGAAGAAGTGATTATCAACTAACACGGCCAAATTACAAGAACCGTTGCATTTTGTTACTGAATAAAATAAAATAATGTTAATTATGTTGCACTAGCTACTTGAAGTAATCCTTTTCATACCAGATGAAATGTACAAGACAGTTCCTTAACTTATCACAGCTTCAATTTGTTGAAATTATTTCAGTCTTGGGAATTAATAGAGATGAGAACTAAGCGACAAATTTTCACAATCCTTTCTATGCTATGTGACCGATGGAGCTTAATGGAACGACAAAAGCATAGCATAATTACCGAGGTGACAACGAACGATATCATTATTTAGCAAACAAACAAGAAGGCAGTCCATCCCACTGATTGATGGTTGAATTCTGGATGCCATCAGTCTTATTTTTCTCTCTGCTGTAATGAGCACAAAATAATTCTGGGAGGGGGTCTCATTGATATACATCTCATTTTGAAAATTTACCCATCTGGGTGCATAAAACTACTACTAAATTGACTTGACTTGACTCGGATATTATTACTTTGTTTGTAATTTCTGAATACAAATGATCACAGAAACTATTTGTTTCATAGCCTTGTTTTCCCTCTATGTTTATTGCATTTTATCCTGCACGGATTTGATCAAGCATCATATCTTACAGGTAACGAATCGCACTGTTGCCTAATCCCTCAACAAAACGGAATCCAGTACATTCAGCACTGAAAATTGAAATGCATTTCCTCAAGTAACCCATGAACTGAAAACACCCATCATAAAATCATTTCACCAATGAATAACTTAATTTCAAGGACCAGTATCATCATATAAGGCCATTCATTGTTTGAAGAGTAACACCGTGTAACAATCGCTACCGTGTACCCGTGTCGCAGTCCGTGACAGGATGGAGAGTAAACTTGGGTGGGTCACTATTGCATTAGTTGCATCTATGGTGGTGATGTTGGTGGTGATGTGCTAGAGGAGAAGGAAGGAACGAGGTGGTGGTGATGGTGGGGGTGGTTATTAGCGGGAGAAGTTGTCCCCGTTGCCGACTTAGATTTGACCTCAGAGAGAAGTTCCGGTCCGCACTCCATGATCGCTCTCAGGATGTGATAAGCCCCAGAGGTCATTCAGTGATGCTCCATGATTCACGATGAATTAGTTGGAAACGAAAACCCGCTTATAATATACACGCGCGCCGTTTCCGGTCACTTCAGTTGTCACTAAAATATTTTGCACACCAGGTGCAGTTTACGAGATTAAGTTAACTGTGAACGCCATTCTGCTGGATAATTTACTTTTTCGTGTATTTTTTTCTTATTTTGGAAAAGCCGCTATCAATTTAGTTATATTCTTGAAACGGGCAATTGTTTTCTTTTAGCTAATCAGTTTATTGCAGTAGAAGGTTTCTTCACTAACTTGATTTATTCTTGGGAGTGGGCGCTCATTCTGACATAGCAATATGTTTCTTCATATCTTGGTAAGGTGCTGCAAGGAGAAGATAAAACAAGCTGATTAAATTCAAAACCAAGTTAGAAACCGTTCAGAACTACCCACATTCAGTTGAAGGTTGTACAGTTCAGAGCGGCTAGTGATACCTCAGTTAGTGTTTTCTGCTTTAGGTTGCATTTTTAGTCACAAGCACCCAAGCGGGGCCTCATGTGGTTTACCACTCCAGGTCCCGGGACTTGGGTTACCGGTTTCCATCAGTGAACAGCAGGTCTTCGTGACTATGGGTCTATCCCGTCTGCCGTTCATCACATCAATATGTTTGAAAAAAGATGCAAGCTGTAAGATGACAGGGTTACTATAGATTAGTCGATGAACTGCTATATGGATTATTAGCTTCTTCCAAAGTACCATTTTGATAAACTTCATCACGAAAGCGGTGATCGCCTAGCACTAATTTGGCCTATAGAATTTCATATTTCAAGTAGCAAATGTACCGATAGTGGCTAAGACAAAATGGATGTGAGGCTGCCACGTTATCGTTCATCATCACTGGCTCTCCCTGCTCGCGTGGTCCGTGAGCCCAGTCTACCCTTATCCGCGCTTGATCACTAAATTGGTGGCAGATGCTCTGCCTGCTAAGTGAAGATGCGCCCGGTAGCATACAGCTCCGTTCAAACATGAGATTAATGGAGGATTTGGTTTGTTTATATTGTGAATTCGTTGTATACATGAGGCGTGAGCTAAAAAGCTAGAAAGCACTGGGCGGCTGTTTTGACTGAACCAGGTCGAGACAACTGTCCGGTGCTTCCTAAACTTTTAGCTTACGCCTAGTTTACATGACGAATTCATCACACAATATAAAAGGTTAGTTATCAATATAAGCAGTGCCGTCTAAGCTGCGCAAAAGGAAGTTTATGGACTAAATGAGGAATGTAAATGTGATCTGTGAATATTCTCCCTGGCCTAACTTGAACGTAAGACTTTCGAGGCTCTGAGATTCAATGGATGCTTATATTATGGACAAGAATATATCAAATGCTCCATAAATCTGGATCACGGATTAGATATTAGGAATTTAATAAACAGCAAGCGAAGCGTCAAGAACCGAGAGGCTTTCATTATCCTATTTGCTTCGGCTAGTTTTTCCCCATTTGCAATGATTTATGTGCTCCAGAATATCAGAAGAACTTATACATTTAAAAACGTTAAAATGTTTCTCCGATAGAAAAGTTCAATTCCATGTTCCCGTTTATGCCGTGAATGTAAAAACCATACCAATTAGGGTGAAACGAAAGACAAATCGATTCGTGTGTTCATGGTAATTGCTCTCCCACAGGCTGTTTCACGTAGCACCTACTGGACAGAAACACTGTTGGAAAATTGCATGAATTTATTTTTACTGCTTTTGCAAACATGACATTAATGATCAGAATCGACTCAATGATAGAAGGGATCCGAAATGATCCTTTCATTTCAAGTGCTGAACTGACCTGAGATATAAAAACTATTTGGACCATGTTCAGATCATTAAGCAGTCAATCTTGACACATCATGTGTCGAAATGTTCTACACTTTTATCCTCATATTTACCATTGTTCACACATTTGAGCTCTAATTCGTAATTTTTTGTCTTCATAAGGCCATGAATAAAAAGAAAAAGGATTGACGTAATCTTCATCAACGTGTTTTGAATTCACACACTCTCTCATGGAAGTCAAGCTAATTGATGCCTTTAAGCAACTACACAAATTATAAGGACATACTGAACAGATACTTTTAGTTTAGTATTAATGATTTAATTTACTTTGCTGAAGTCATGACACAGGCATTAGTTCCATTTTGATATCATATATAGTTTCTTCAGAACTGATGCATCATAAGAGCTCATTGAAAATTTACCTTATTGAGGGCAAACAAAGCGAATTATCTATTCAAATTTATCTAAGTAAACAAAACCAACTTTAATCCAATGAATGCCGGGTGCTGCAGCCACCAAGCTCCTCAACACATTTGAGGGGTTTGCGGCAGAGTGTGGGTACTGGATGAATCCCATTAACCTCAGCAGCTGGGCAGTGCAGTTGACGATAGTTGATGATAAGCTATAGTTGGTAATGGGTCGAGTTCGCAAACAGAAAGTTCTAAGACGCTAAGTGATTTAAATATTCAATATTATTTAGTTTATTTTTAATTATGTACAATATAAGGACTTGCTCTTATTCGTGGCCACACAAAACACAATTATCATGTCGGTTGAAAGCTTTAACTTTGCACTGCATGGGCAGTAGCAACTCTCGTGGATTCGTTATTAAACTACTTGGTAATGACAGTCTTTAAGTATACATGAATTGCCTTAGATTGCTTATTTTTAAAATATTACAGCTAATTCCAACAGGAATAAGGACCCCTCGAATATTCTGACCATCATTTGTTAATCAAAAACTGAATTTTCTCCTCTAAAAAGACGTTTGAAATATATTACATGTTATATGCCTACTACAAAATCTGTCGTTCACAAATATTTGGAACTGCCATTATTTCACCGAATGAGGACGACTGTGGAATCGATGATGGTCACTCCGGGGAGGGGGAGCGATCTACTGTTACCTTGTTCGCATTTATCTAAAAATGCAAAATTACAGGTGATATATATTTGACCTGTTGTGCCAAGCATGATTTGTTTGTTGTGTAAAAGGTTCCAGAAATTGGTTTAGCTTAACGTTGGCTAATAATGGACATATTGTGTCTTCTTAGGTCGGAGAATCTTGACATACTGCGGGTAATAACTTCTAGGAATTGTATCAAATCTCTTTAACAGGAGCTTAATGAGAACAGTTTATGAATCATCTGTTTCTTCATGCTACTCTAAGTGTACCCGGTTCATTTATCGGATGTATAAGTTACATTGCATAAAGCACTGATCACCTGTCACACTTATACAAGAGTTACTTTTGCAAATTGGCTCAGATACTTGAGCGTTGAGCAAGATAGTGAAGATACTATCGTTTATGCAATGACTTTTACATGGGGTGAATTGATTCTTCTAATAATAGATTTATGTACAATCTCTGCCCCCCCCCCGGGTGTATAACCTCCAAGTTCACAAAAGGTTTCTCACTTTGCAGCAACCGGAACAAACAAATCATCGCATATCTAATGAGATGCAATCACGCACTGCGTGATTCGCACGGGAATGAGTGTACTGAAAAAGTCAATGAAAAGTTGAGTTTTGTTTCTTTTTGAACCCTGTTTTGTCTATCCCTGTCCCAATGGTGTTTACTTTTCATTCAATACTCTTATTGTTTTCAGCAACAGGAAATTTACATGCTGCGGTCCTCATTGATGTTCTTGGTCACTTGCCAACTCTGACCACAGATTTACTGAACATAAAATAACATTGCAGTGAATCACTGTTTGGGTTAATGATCCGAGGAATTAGGTAGTTCCCTGGGTTGCTAACTAAAGGCTGTACAGCGGAGAGATGTGTTGGTTGTGTACTTTTATTTTGGTCTTTTCAGACTATTCAATCTGCAACCCCAAAGTCAGAACTAATCCATTCTCACCCTTGACAAACAAATTGCGCGTTTAGAGGCATGCCGAAATCAGTTCCTGCGCAAGTGGTGTTGAATAACCGAGGACAGAATTTAGTTTGCGATAGTGAGGCAAATCCAATTATTTATATATTCTGATTTTATTTTTAACAGTCCTTGTTTTCTTGAGCTCGGATATGAATTCGACTGCTTTTAGCAAACAATTATTACTGCAGTGTTTTGTCATTTTAAAGTTGGAGACGAATACGCCAATGCTGTAATATCATCCGCATTTTGAAAATTCGTATGAACAAAAAAATTGCCTTGGTTATTTTTTCATTAGAATAGAATGTTTCGAAGTATTTTAAAATTTAGAACTTACGACTCAAAGCCGAAGGATTTCCACTTATCGGATGTAGGAAAGTATTGATAATCATGCGTTTCCGTCTCAGGAGAAACTTCACCGGATGTAGTCAAACGCTACGAACCTTTGTATCGATTTAGGAATCCTATGTTACATTTACCCCAACCTCCTTGTGCTCTCTATCTTCTCAAAATAAAAAGTCAAGGATGAAAGTTGTAAACAAACGCTTCAGTCATGAGGAAATCGGAAAAAGAGAAGACAAAACCGTCTCTTGATAATTCGGTTTTCAAATAGCCCCTCGATCAGTCAATGGTTACAAGATGTGTCCATTTTTTTTATTATTTTGGATCTGTTCCGGCTGCGTATCGGTCTATCCTGTTGTGATGTTGTGAGCTTCATCATTGGTGAATGTGACTGCATACACCTCGCGCGCGTGGTATAATCGAGGACAAATGTGGTCAGTTGAGCAGTTTCCGTTCATATAATCTAATTATCTTTAACCACTGAGTGTGTGCACACGCTTAGTGTCTTTGTTGACTGTTGTTGGATAGGAAATTCGCTTTCATTGGGACGAACCGATCAGTAATAGAAAGCGACTTGAAAAGGGTACGCAATACGTAAATAGTAGAATGTTCTTGTTCAAGTGAATTGAACATAAGTTATTTCAGGTACTCAGATAAGAATAGATAAATCTGACCTGTTGTCAAGTTCGCATTGCAGTTCATGACAATGAGATGGGGATTGACTCCCCTCCGTCACGTTTCTGCCCAGGCGATAAGAATAAGCTACATGCTTGACAATCGGTAATAACCAATGTAACCAATGTAAGATACAAAAATTACACCTAAACATTCTTTTTATGTTGTTTTGTTGGCTAAATTATGACATCCAAAACCGTCAGTAGTATGTGTATACTACGAAAATGAAAAATATGTTTATCTGATAATCGAAAAGAACACTGTACATTTATTTTATTCCCGGTACTACTTGTTAGTAATGTGCTATGTTTTTGTGCCTACGACGAAACTCGAATCAGGAAATTTCGAATTTGGGTTTAAATCTTTAGGAATTATTCCAGTCCCCAACTGTTTCCTAGAGTTTGCTCGTAATAGAAATTCTGCCTAATGGCCACCAGAAAAACGGGACAGCAGCTACGTCCCCGCTGAACCAGCTAACTGCATATTTTATCTGCTTGCGTCTAATCATTTATATGTACCACACACAAGGCACACATCGTGAGCGCTGTCCGAACAGGTTTACCGGTTAACTGAGCTCATCATGCTACTCAACTAGTACAGACGTTTAGCTGATAGTTACTTCTGCGTTTATGGCCTCACAAGAGGGAAAATAGTCAACCGCCCGTGCAATACATTTTTGGAGGTCATATTGCGAGACTGTCACTTTTACTCTATTGGGTTCTGTATCATTACAAATACTAAAGTGAGCATCGTCCCTCGAAATCACTGCGAGTTCATTTCACCACCATTTTCTTTTGTCAGTTGATCTAAACAGAATAACTGATTATTTACTTGGGATTTTGTTTTTATTTCATCAGTTGATCCCTTAATTCTTTTATTTCTCCGTAGAAAAATCCAAGGGGAATGCTTTTGTTCAACATAGCACAGAACAGGAGCTTTCACTTAGACAATGAATTCCAAATGTTGTGGGATACTTCTCACTTGTGAGTAGTAGGTAACATAGTTGGTGATTTATATCAACAATCAAAAATCAACAGATTCACTGAGGGCAGTTTGCCGAGTCTCAAAGAATAACTATTGATTGCCACGTTCAGCACTCGTTGGGAGGCTAGGAACTGCGATGGCATGTTTCTGATGAGATATTCCGTGTTATGTGTGCCAAATAAATGATGTCCCATCTGTTATCCTTAATAAACGACTGTCCTCGACCGAGCACAGTCTTGTGGGATTATAACACAAAAATGTATGGATCACGTCAAATTTTGATTTGGTTCATTATGGTTTGACCATAGATTGATTCTCCATTGGTCTCTATTATCCCAATCAGTAAGATGTACTCTGTTTGATCATTCTCAAGTCTCTCGCGTGTTGATTTCTGTAGTGGTTCATTACTGTGCAGTCGTTCATTTGTGTCTTTTTGGTCCAGTGATTTACTGTGTTTGTGTTTGTTCTGTCTGTCCCATTAGATAAACAAAACACAGATTGAACCGAATTTTATAAAAAGGAATACAATATGTATCAGAGCCAATTCTTCAGAGATCATTTGGGTGGACTTAACCACATCGCACAAAGTATACCTGTTCGATAGGGTGGGTAATGAGAAAAAAGCCTGAGTTACACAAACTGAAGCACCGGGGTTTACCACAAACCACTCATGCATTCCAAATACGTTTTCGGGGTGTTTCAGGTGTGTGTAGAAAATTGACCGGATTATGCGAGATGTTGTTTACAATGACGACCGTGAATGGGAGAGCAAATCGTTCGTTTGTACAGTCCCCAAGTTCACCAGAGAAGGAAAGTTTGTTTTTTTCAGTACAACGTGGTCCTTTATTTGATCTGACCTGGTTCTGGATTTGATTTGATGAAAATAAGACCTCGGTGCACTCTGGTGCACAGAGTCCGAAACCGGAAATGGTTTGTTTATATTGACGGAAAGAGGTAACCTGAGAATTACAATGAGAATATGGAACAAATGAGCAGAACACAGAACCACACGAGAATTCGGGAACGCAAGGATATCGGGTGTGTTTTTGTACGAGGTCAATGGACGCCGTGATTCGCCGCATGTTGTTTGTGAGAGGCTTGCCAAAAGTTCTCAGGATTAGTTGGAGTCTACATCACACATGGATCGAGCTTTGAATTCATCTTCAGGAATTGATTGCACGAGTAATTTAGTTAAAATGTGTGAATTCCTAATTCGTATGTAAGCTTCCACTCCGTACGGAAGCACATTGGTATAACTGTACAGATATTTGTACTGACTTGGAACCTCTAGTAGTGCTCACCTCCACGCAGAACCGAACTTACGTCAGCCCACTGATGACCGATCCGAGGAGTCAATATAGCTAACCATTACAAATAAACCCTATTGATTCAAAGTCGAACAAAGATGGTTAAGTTAAAACGATTCAAAATCCTAACAAGGATAAAAATGCCACCGAATGATTTCGGTATTTGAGTGCAGTTGTGTATGAAACATCTTTCTGTGTAGTTATCACATAATTAGTTGCATTTCCGTGTGTTTTCTACGAAGCAGTTTCCACTTTATTTTATTGCTTTAGTGCTTTAACGGATTCTGGTAAACTGTTGTGCTGACATTTCTGTAACCAAAAAGCGAAGAGCGAAAAGTGAAAAATACACTTTGAATTGGTGCTAATTTTTATCCTCAAGAGGGATTCGGTTGTTTATTAGCGATTAAACACAACTATTGATATATGCCGGTAAAGGGAGCTTTTACACAGCAGAAAAGGTATAGACCGTTTCTCAGGAGTCTATTAGATTCAGTCAACTCGGTATTGCAGGTGATTTGTTTCGGTCAATTTCGTGACAAATATCAAGGGACAAACAGTGTGACTGTTGCTAATTAGATAAGATTGAATAGAGCCTTTCAGTAGTCGTCCAAAGATTTTGTTGCATTTTTTTGGCCAAGAACAAAGTTGTATATGCAACTAAAAGGAAAGACTTTTGTACTGGGATAAAAAAATAATATAATAATGTAATATACTAATAATAACACAGCACCAAAGTATGATCAATGCTTCCTCAGAAAGTATTGTTACAGTTAATAATTCGTTCAAAGCTCTTGAAGATAGACTTCTTGTACAAGGATTTTCAGAATGGACTACTGAGAACAACACAGAGTGAACAGAATAAGTCTTTCTAATAAGACATGTGGTAGCTACTTTACAACTAGCGTGAAAGAAGACATTGGAAGAAGAACTACGACTACCGTTGGGGTAGAGCATAGGATACTTCGGAAAACATAGAAACGGGAGAATACGAATAAAGTTATTCACATATGACCCCGACTGAATGACTCCACCCAATGAACTTCGTTAGAAACAACGCTTTGTAAAATAATATTTAGATAGGGAATAGTAGGATTTTGATTGTGAATACGAATGAAGTGGTGAGAAAAGACTAAGGACACAGACACAAGGAATTGCATTCAACAGATTGAAAACGTTTGGAGGACTTTACGGTTTATTTGGAACATCTTGATCCTGGAATCGTTCATTATAAAATGGAATGGGGTACGATCAGTGGTGAAGAAAATAATAAATCAAAAAGTCGGTGTCATCGGGATATTTTAACAGCTTAGCTCAATTGAATATCAGCAGTTGTGAAGTATTTAATTAGTTTTCTTGAGTTCCTTTTTATTGCCAGTGATTTACAAATTATTGGGCGCAACAAACATACCTCAACACACGATAGAGAAGGGGGTCAACACAAAGTATAAAAAACACCGAGGTACTAATAATTTGCACCCTCGAAGTCCAGTTTAATTTCGACAAGAAATTGTACAGACAAACTGACGGAGTTGTATTGAGATCGCCTCTCAGCATAGGGCGAAGGGGGAGGGGGTTGTGATGATAACATGAAAAGCAATACAATAGCCATGCGTAGTTTAGAAAGAGGTAAAGCATAGAAAAAAACGATTGGGAGATTTTATAATGCAACGGGGGGCAAGTAGGCTAGTACATACATATTACGTTCTCATAAAAAGATCGTGAATTGCCCTCGGAAACAGCGATCAACAAAAATTGCTTGGAATATATGCTACAACTGAACGTCATTTTCACAAAACACGGAAAATCCGAACAATTCCCACTGGGGTGTTCAGAGAACTGGGATAAAACGCTTTAGCATAACAGAAGAGTATAGACGGAAAGTTGACAGTTTGACTGTAACAATCGGGATCCAGAAAAAAAGTTGTTCCGATCTGGGATGAAGTTTGAAGTTGAGAACGTTAAAACAAAAACAGACAATACACATTGCGCTTTTCTAGACAAACCAATCTAACTCGAGAAACCCGCGTAATGTATATGTTCATTGATCCTCTTTAGTTATCCACAATTTTTCCGTGAAATCTATTTTTAGAATGCCATCAAACAGTCTAGGTTTTTCACTTCCATTTCGTCAACTCAACACAAAAATTGCTAACTGTTGATATTTAGTTCAGCCCCGGTAAAACAAAAGAAACGGACTGGGTCGATTGGTCGAAAATCCAGCTATTCGATCGTTCAGTTCCATTGGAGTTTTCTGGCAGCTAGTATAATCTCGAAGAGAATAATTGTAAACACCACCACTGGGAGCCCGAATAAACCATTGCACAGACCGTTCTGTTAGACCTGAAAATTATTCAACTGAGTTTTCCGTACAATGCCATGATACTAACAGAACTGTTCTCAAACCCGATCTCTTTCCGTGATATTTGGCTAATGTATCTGATCTGATATGATCAGATACAAAATATATCAGCTATTATTATGCAATTTAAACCTACACACAATCAAAGAGACAGTAAATCTTCAAATCCTCGTAGTTTCCTTACCATAAGCTTGTTAAGTGATGGATCCAATAAATACTCAAACAATGGGTGTCTGTCCAGCTGGCGGATTCGTGTAATGACTTGGAGATAAATCATCTAAGGGATAGATCCTCGCAAATCAAACACAGAATCTTCACACAGAGAGCCGAGGTGTCGTTTGCTTAATGAAAACCACTGCAATCCGTGCTCATCTCTCAGTGTATTTCTGTCTCCCGTTCGGAGCATTTAGAAACGTTCGCGCAACAGAAGAACCAGCTAGTTGATAAAAACTCCGGGAAAATGAAGATCTACACATCAGAGAAATGAAATGAATTCAGCCTCCAAAGTGTGCTCGTGATTGATCACTATGTATTCCTACAGACTGTGATGTTAAATTTTAAATATGAAATTGTCTTAATTTCTAAAGAACCAGAACAAACTATGTCCTTAACTCACTCCCTATAATGAGAAATCAGATATATTTGATCATAATTGATTTCATTTGTACTTTTTCTAGTTTAGACCGCATGATTTACTGTTCGTGGGGAGTAAATTGCAGTTGATTTCAACTGTGACAGCGAACATACGGTTCATTGCATTTTATCCGTGGGTTTAGTATAGTATGTTCAGAAGGTGCAAAGTAGATTTGGTTGGATTCTGTGTTTTCTTCCGTTGCTGTTGGCTGAAAAAGGAGTGAATGTCATTGAAAATGTTATTCTAACAAGCCTGGTTTCGTACTAATCCTTCATGTGTGCTTTTTGGTCCATTGGTAAGACTTATGAATTTCTTGCCATAGGTCTGTTGTTCGAATCCTGCACTAGTTGATGGACAGTCACTATCTATGAGCTCTAACGGTACAGAGATTATGGCGCTTCCCGGGTATATGTTTGACTGGATGAACAAAGCATGGTGCGTGAACATGTGAAGTTTGGGAACGAGTTAATATGAACCCGTGATTAGTACTTTGGTCTCTCTTTCTCATCAAAATGAAGCACAGCTGACCAAACTTAATCAGGTATTTATTTATACACAAAAGACCGTTATCTATCAAACTTCATCGACTGACAAAGTGGGTTTCTAAGTTTACGCTTTGATAAACTGAGTTCAGTAGTGTCTCCTTATTGAGAGGACTCACTGTCTCCTACCCACGAATATAATAAAATTTGTTAAGCCTCATCTGTACTATCTTCACAAAACTCCTCCTCGTCATCAGCCCATTATCACCGATTCTGATAACTGTGCAATTCAGGTGGCTTGTTATGACTAACGAGGTGTTTAATACACAGACAGTCACTATGTAGTGATACATCTGTGTTTACATCGGGGCCAAATCATTCCGATGCCCAGCTACACGCACTTTATCGAGGCACGCGCGACTGTTTTTCTATATTCACTGCAGAATTGGTTTTCACCGCGAAAATCTTGGTCAGAGGCTACGCGAGCAAACCGTACACAGACCGATAGAACTAAATCTGGTGCACTTTGGCGATAGCTAGGTGGAACAGGATCGGGTTTTGTGCGTAACTTTGCGCACCAGAACGCCAAGGTATGATTATGTATCCGAATGTGAATTGAATGGGTCACAGACAACCTTGAAATTGTGGCGATCTAAAGCTGGCATTTCAAAGCGAATGAATTTCACAACAAACTACGTGCAGTAATGACCAGTTTAATGCACACTAAACTGTTTTTACGAGCTTCATCCAAATGGAACGGATATCACCGGCTTGTCATGCTTCGCCTTCAGTATAATAGGTTGCAATATAGCTTAATTTATTGGGTGTTTCCGTCACCAAATTTTCAACCCAGTTCAATCGTAATTATCGATCAAAGTTGAAGTAGTATGTTGATCATGAATGAATGCCATTTTGGAGACCAGGTAACTTTGAGAACAAATAGAAGTTTAGTTCAAAAGACAGGTAAAAGTGGTTGTTACACCATGTGACTTAACGGAAAACCTTTCATTGGCTGGAGAATCAGAATCTGTTTACGGGTCAGTGGGTATTAGAGGTGTACTTCAGCTCTCCGTCCTCATGACTAAAACGGGCATCGATTTCGTGGAATTATCATATTTGTTCACGCAGGTATATGCCCGATACTACGAGTTAAATAAACCTTACACACGTGGAGAATAAAATTCGTAATTAGGAATCTAAAAAACACAAATAGGCTCAAACAGGAACGAATTCGGTTAGTTTCTTATTAGGGGAGCATGCATTTCTTTCATTCGCCCGGTGTAGGTTATCACCACATCGCCGCGGAGATCGTGGTATCGTATCCTGAAACACCATCGTCTAAATTTTGCAAGTATGTGTGAACTACCGCAGATCTTACATTGACTGCATTGTCGTTTCGAAAAAGTGACCATGCAGTTTTTTGAGCAATAAAAGGAAGTTTACCACTGTTGCTTATATTTCTTTGGTTGGTAAAGTTTGACAACTTTGATATGCCTGACATGATCAGGAGACTAGGCATTTAAACATCCAGATACGCACGTGAACGCCGACAAAGCCTTTGTTTAGCTTAGGCGTTGCGAGGCCACAGCTGCAGTACTGAGCATTTTAAATACGGTTTCCCACTCATCTTACAGAGGCATGTAGATAAAAAAGGAAATCTGCACACGAAATTCGGTTGCATGTGCGTGTGTGTGAATCGATTATGGGGTTAATCAAATGTGAAACGATGGTTTCAGCCTTTAACATCTGGTTTAGCGTATGCATATCTACAAAGGCGTCCATGTTATTTTGGATCCTTTTCACAAAGGTCAAAATTGAAATTTCCTCTTTATTACTGTTACGTGCTGTCCATCAAATGAATTGCTGTTTTCTTCCCTAGTTATCTTTCAAGATCCCTACCTATCTGAATAACTTTCAGGTGTGTGTGTGTGGCAAGGATCGGTGACAGCACGGAGCTGTTCATCAGGCTAGTTAGCATGACTCCATATCCTACTCCTCCCTCTCGANCCGTGCCGGTAAACAAAACAAATGCTTATTCATGGTCTATTGCATTGCAAAGAACGATGTAAGAACAGCCCCGTTTGCAATTAAACGCTAAGGGATCGTTGTGCAAACTGGTATGTGGTTCTATTCGGGAGGGTAACAGTGACTGGGAACAAAAGCTGCGATCGGAAAATGTGCTTCTGGTTCATGTGGTCAAGATGGTCATTGACCTAAAGATTCGTGACTGAAATCATTTTTTTGACGATATTGTAAAGAAAGACTAGTTGAAATTTAAACTACGCTTGCCTTGATACATTTGAACACAATAAATGAACGCGACGGTACATTTTTTGAAAATCACAGGTCACACCAGCATAACTCACCTTAACAGTTTTGTAATCTAATTAGGAAAACAAGGAAATATTTTTTAAATAATTAATTTAAAACATATATACCCTAGTGAGTTGTCTCTCCATACAAGAGTTTCGAGAGCTTGGCGAGAAAAAAAATTGGCAGACGTATTTATGATTCAATTTTAGCTGCTCATTTTTCCAAATAAATCATACGTCAGCCTGGATTTCTGGGGTTGTATAATTTAGCAGTAACTCGCTGAGCTCAAGTTAGCATTTCACAAATGGTAAACAGTGTGGTACAATCTAATAACATGAGCGACAGCATACTCAGAGAAGCAGGTTTTCTATGTAGAATAAATTACCTTTATCATATTTTCCATGTATTCTATGATTAAAAAGCGGTTTGCTTTCGTCTCTGCCTTCGTTTTTCATATGAGTGGGATTCATCGGTGGAGGCTGTTTCTTAAATGATGGAATACTAGTGTATTTCAGCAATATCCACGTTGTCCTGATAATCAAATGATTTTTTTTGTCTTTTTTAACTTACGGAACTGCTTTAGTGGTTGTAAAGGCTATTTTCTGTGGTCGGATTATCTAACGATCACCGGCCGTTTGTACGGTTTGTACCCATGCACTTATGCTACCTTTTGCACAGAGTACGCTCTATCAAAACATTTGCAAAACCACACTAACATGAATAGAACTTTTCACTTTTGGATTACCTGCTATGCACTGTTTGATAGCATAGGTCCAGTGTATGGGTTAGAATTCCACTGGATTACGTGTTCCAGTATTATCCAGCCAGGGGACTATTGTGTCTTGTTACCTGCCAAGCAAGTTGTTTCTAAGTTACATGATAGAATCGTTATCTGAGAGCGGAAGATTTCGGTGCATTTTAGTTTTGTATTCGGTGATCCGGAACGCAGTTTCGGTTCGATGATAATGCGTCCCTTTAATGGAGTAGATTCTTGCTGAACATTTCTCTGCAGATATTGTCTAAACTACCGTGGTCCGTAGACCTCAATAGGTCTTGGGCAATGAAAACGTTGTCACCTAATACTATACTCTTAGTTTGAGAATTTATCTGTAATTTTGACCGATAACATTAACGCGACCTATACTATTCACCATTAAAGATAGTTGCCGTCTCAGAATATGACAACTTACAAGAGATTTGCGGCGCGGAATCTGTGGCATCCAAATGATACCTTTAGAGTACACGTAATGTACAAATTCCGAATGAGATCGCTGATTCCAAAAAGTGTATTGGTGAATTTCATGGCATGAAAGAGTGTAGTCATACTGGAAATCATATCAAAGCACTTTAATGCAAAGCGGAGGTGGATAGATTATTTAATGTTATGCGTGAGTTGTCTGTCGTTGACCGAGTTTGTTTTTCTGTTTGACACAGACTTTTGCGAGAATTATGCCACTCGAATGGAACATGTTTATGTCACTGTTTTAAGCGAGGTCTCAGGTCGTCACGTTCATATACACACCTACACATCAAAAGAAAGAACCTGGAGACTATGCAAAACCGACGACAGGGTGTACCAGTCCTTTGAAACGTACACCTCCCCGGAGGAAAAACACTCACTTCATGCACTAAACGTTATCTACGAAAATCATTTGCGTTTTCTAATATTCAGTAGAGCGATTGACATCCGTATGGTCATATAGAGAGCAAGACTTTTGTCGAAGGTTGTCGGTTGCAAGAGAAGTTGGATTGTGGTTGGTATTTGATCTACTGTTTCGATCACAACAAACGAGTTTCTGACAAACGAGACCGCGTCGTAGAAGATCGCTGAATGTTGATATATATGAAACCGGTGCTTAACTTACTGTTGCGTATTTCCAAAATCTCTAGACGTACTTATACAGAAATGGAATAGATAGTACAAGTCAAAGCTCAAACTATTCTCAATCGTCCGGTGGTCTTCACGATCACATGATTCAGTGCTGATGTTCTTACCTGTGAATAATTTGGAGTGAGAAAATCATCATTACATATTATTAAGGCTGAACGTTTTGACTCTTGATCTTCGATTTGCAAGTTTTTTATACGACTCACCTTATATTTCAATAAGAAGCATGTATGAATGCAGTGTAGACTCGTACTTCCTATCACTCGATAGCTAAGATTGAATATTTATGATGTTTGTTATTTAAATATCTGTGAACTCCTGTGAACACAGTAAAGCAACTGTAAATAGTTTTGCTCTCCGCAAGGTAGTATCCTGATTAGGTTTTCCAGTCTTCTCTAAAAATGATCAGGGAATCAAACCTAGTTACATGGCTATTAGGTCATCTACTGATGAAGAGAACAGTGGTTCACAAAAAGCCACATTTGCCTAAATGAAGCATGCTTGCCTAATAAAAAATTAAAAACGAATTTGGTTACCGTTTCACATAAAGCACGAATAGCTCGGACGAATAATCTATATATACATTGTAGTTTGTCTAATTTATTAACAATTAATTCAACCTCATCCCATGCTTTTGTTTACTCAGATTACTCTGCATGTAGCAGTATGCCACTATTGTGTTGTGTAATACCACGACTATTCCGCGGATAGATGCAATTCCACATCAAATTGAAAATTCATTAACAATCGCTTCCGAAACTGCTCAATTTGATGAATTCCTATTTGTTTGTAGCCTTTGATTTTGAGAAGCACCATCGTCTAATAGACTAAAGTTTTCCAAGTGAAAAATATATAACCGATATCATAAACTAAAAACATAATCCATCTACTTTTGGTACACAAAATGCTGCCATGGTAATACCTTGCGAATGATAACACTTGAAATTTGCGGGCTTAGAGAAAATCAGAACGGTGTTTAGCAGCGAAAACAGCAGTAGTGAAATGATAAAAAGCTTATCATTTAAATCCTTGATGCACGAATCAATGAAATTTCTGATTTGGTTACCTCAAAATGCGAATTTAAGTAAGTAAATGATCTTTGGATCTATGTAGGTATAGTTTTTTCTAGTAAGAGCTCAGTGGGCATGGATTAAATTGTAACTGTGTTGTGAAATTGACTGATTACCTGGGTTTTTTCTTACTGTTCTGGTCTATCCAACCACATGGAAAACTGTATATGGTGAACGCCTTTTAGCTTGCAGAGGCCAGGCTACTTCTCGAGAACACCGTTATTTCACCGAAACACATCATAATCATAATATCTATTATCGGATTTCATAATTTGAAGCGTTCATTCACCGAGGAATGAGATTATTCTTACAAGACATAATAATGGTTTCCATGGTCCGAGTTTTATTCAGTCTGTACGCACTTGCTACTTGAATTGTCTCATTAATTATGCGCCTTACTGTGTTTGAATGACGTCAATGTATAAACGCTTAACTTCCTGTTCGACGCTGTTACTCGGTGGCACAAACTGAACAATGAATGCCTCATCGCTGTATCACTGTAAATGATCCATGATGTGTTTGCAATAATAGAACACGTATGACAGGTTAAGGGAATGTGTATTACAAATGGTAATTTGCGTCTCGTCGAACCACCACAATAGTGCTTATTCAAGAGAAGCTATCTCACATCGTCTCACTCAATCCATCTTCCTCCATCGATGCTTATTCTGTCAACAACCCAACTACAGTGTTCAGTCTGATATAACCCTCTCCTCCCAACCCTCCCCCCACCCCGAAAACCCGCACTCCTCTGCCTACGTCTCATCACTCACTCGAAACATCACGTATCGCCGCGCACCGGAGGACAGAACGCACCAAACAAGCTCATCACAGTGAAACATTTTTTTGATGGGGTTAACGATTACACGCTTCCCGGTTCACGCGACAGTAGGAGATAGACCACGATGTCACGTCCCAACCACTTCTCGTTCGTAGTATCCGGTCATGGTGTACGGTACGTAAACAAACTGATCGAGGTGTTTGCTGGTCAAAACGGATTTGCGGGAGGGGGATTTGAACATACCACCCATACGGAAAACTCGAAAATCGCCTTCGATTTCGTGGTTTCTTTCGCTCTGTGTAAATTTCCGTCTGGGCTTTGGTTTATGATTAATCACAAATTAATCCAAAAGCAGTAACTGAGTATACCGAGTAATTCAGAAGAATGCCACAATGGCACTACGAATCGAGTGACCAGGCTATTGATGTAATACACTGGCTAGAAGGAAACAGCGATAGATGCATGAGGGCCCAATGTCAGGAGATCAGTTTAACTTGGGGATCAATGCTCCGTGATGAACGGGTGAAAGATGAATCCCAATAAAGAAGAAGTAAACGGTTATTTAGATAAAAAGACAAAGTGGAAATGCTAACTTACGATATTATGTATTCGCGGGGTAATAACAACGTTGGTTTTAGTATAAGCTATCTTAATCACTGGAGAGTTTCTTAAGTCGCAAAAATGCGTTATTAAGTGAAGAGTGGATAAAAAACATTTTCGGCCTGTGCATTGATAATCAGTAATGAGTAAATGAGTGAACCAAACCTACTGATGACGAGTCTATCAAATAAAGTATATCACCTTCATAAGTGAGTTTGGCATTACTCCGAATGTCTGTTTTATTTCACTTTTATTTCACTCCATGAGTCTGATACACATATTTTCATTATTTAGCAAAAGTATGGATGATCTCATTAGATTTTCATCTCCAACATTCTTTGTTGTAAGCACTGAATTCAGACCCACATTTTTAAAACCTACCGTCAAATAAATGTTTCAATATGAGTAACTGTCCCTGAATGTTAAGGAGACGGAAATTGACCTAAAAGTATGTCGTTTTCCTCCAGTTATCAGATATCAATCGACTGATGCAACTTAAAATGAAAATATAGATAAAAGTCATCAAATATCATCAAAGAACAATTGAATGGCGTAATACAAGCTTCATACTCTAATATATGTATATATATATATATATAAAGTACGCAACCTTTTTGAGATAAAGTATCACTTCCGTAGGTCGTACGGCAAGGCAGCTATCTAAACCCATCAAGGAACATCAACCCATGAGGCTTAAGCACGGAGAAATCAGAGGTATTTTCAGTTCCATTGTTGCATACTCGGTCGAAACTGGACATAGGGTGAATGCTAATTCAGCTTTCCCCATCATTTATCGCGTCCCACAACACAAATCCAAGGCTCGTTGAATTTCAACTCTAGCAACATCCACTTGTTTAAGCCGGAAATATGTGCCCAAAACCACTTTTTCAGACGCTTAATCGTCCCTGGCCCAAAGCGGACAACGTCACGAATGAAATAGATTATCAACCCGCTCGTATCTGAGCATGATAACTGGAGACAAACGGGTCCCTACTCCACCCCTTTGCTATAATATTTGACTTGGACTGTTTGACCCCAATACAACAACCTCCCGCTATTTTCTTACATAAATATGATTGTACTGTCTTGAGAAGGAACTCACCGAAAACATGTTCGCCTACGATCTGTGCTCAGATAAAGTACCCTTAGTATGGGTAATTTTGTGGTCTAGTTCGCAAATACTTTGAATTATATACATACGAATAACATTTTATGTTTGCACTGATTTCTATAACTTTAAGATTCCGGTAGCTTTGTGATAAGAACAGAATTTCTGATGGCGAACACATTGACCGTTCAAACAGGACAGTGCCTGATTCTGGTGAGAAAACGAACAGCTAACAGCTCTTTATTACCATTTCAAGTGAATAACCAGCACAGGTTACGTAATGTAATCCTTTTATTTTGCCTTGTTTTTCTTCTTGATTTAATCGAGGAAAAGCTTTGCATTACTGGGATGCATATATGAACCATACTTTCATGTTTACGGTAGTTCTGTATGAAACTTTCTTATGGAATTCGAGACGTTTAGCCCATCATTTCTTTTTGGGTTGCAGTCAATCAACTGGTGGTCATTCTGTGGATAGGTTTTGGAAACAGCAAACAGACGGACTTCTCTCCTTCCTTATTTTAATCGATCAGATACGTCAGGCCATAGTTATCTTACGAAAGGTGGCGGAGAAGTATCCTGGTAGAATTGTAGTTCGGTAGATAATATGATTCATTCCTTTGTCATAAAAAAATATTTCTAATGAAAAAAGCCTTTAATTTCTTTGAAGATGTCACAATACACCAGTGAGAGAAAAAACTTGACGGATGCTTCTGAGGGAAAATCCTTGACTTTCAGAACAGATCGCGCAAAACACTCATGTGATCAGTAGTATTTGAACTTTCATGACGAAGTTCATCATACGGTACTATTTTTTTTTACAGTTTAAGACTGAAACTGAAATCTCGCGTTGAGCAAGTTGAGTTGACCAAACTTTTCTCGAATTAATTCACAAAATTGATATTATTTATTTGTTGAGATACGTTCTGGAGGAACATTTTGCGTGTGCTCCATCATACTCAACAAATTCAGTCAGAAACCGGCTCTGATTTTCTACTAGCCCTCCAAAAATCAAACACCCGAAATTGGACAACTCGATCTAAGATAGCCTCATTTTTCTGTCGGACGTTTGTTGTCACGAGTTGATCAGTTTCCGATCCCCNNCCCCAACCCCCGGGGGGGGGGGGGCCCAAACACAAAATGGACTACGATGACAGTGCGTATTCGCAACTCGGGGTCTGTGTGATTGAACGGTAAACAGAAGCTTGGTCGTCAAGTGTTGCACCGGACCCGGTTTGTTTAGTATATTGAATTTCCCTAGAGTAATTAAAGCGATTGAAATTGGCATTGCAATTGTTAAAGAAATTATTGGATAATGTCACGTGCTTTTCAATCGATTTGCGTAATATTATTTTATTATTATTGCTTATTTTCCATATCAATGAAAAAATTTCAGTTAGATCAATAGCTCACTGGAAGACAGAACATAAAATTCAACTGTAATTTGAAGAGTGAACGAGAAAAACACTGCTATCGTGATGTCCTCTGTCTGAGAAAAATAGTGTTTCAGTCCAACCCTTTNNCCCCCCCCCCCCCGGGCAGTGACTACAAGACAATAAATTTTTGAACTTTGCCGTTTGAGGCTGATTACTTGATTTTTAGTAAGCTATTACGAAATGGCGTTAGTTTTGTTCGGATTTTGAAACGATGCATTTGTTTCAGTTTACTGTCCTCAGTTGAGTAGACTGTTGATTTTCAATCCTTACGTACATATTCATGGCAGCGAACAGAGTGAACAGAGATTCCGTGTGTATTGAGATCTGCCAAACAAATTTAGGCTGCTCTTTGATGCGAAATTGGGTTTGATTTGCAAAATATTCCCGTAATCTTCCTCATCTGATCAATCGTAACTGAGCTCGAAAGGACTAAGTTATCGTTAACCTTGGTGCAGAGCATTTCACGCATCCAGGGCTTAGTGAGGAAAGTGGCCATTGCCACCAAACTCGGAGGTCCTGGTTATGGCGATGATGATGATGATTCCGATTCCGTTTCGTCCGTTTCAGATACAAGTTCAGGAAGGGACCAGGTTAGGCGCAAGCATGCATGCACGCGCGCCTGCGCCTGCGCGTTGCTGTGTTTGTGTGCAGTCGCGTGCATGTGTGTGACTGTCATCCCATGTCCTCGTTCGGCCGAATTCGCGAATAATCCGACACAGATCGATAATGCAGCCAACATGGGCAAATGACGACTGTGAACGTGTTGCTATCTAGACCACTCTGTTCGATTGGGTTCTGTTCTGTTCTGTCCTGGTCGGTTCGGTTTGCTTCAGCTCAGTTCACGTCAGTTTAGCCGGAAAGAAATCTAGTCAATAGGGTAGAGAAAATCAGGTTAAACAAAGAGAAAGCCGTGAAAAGAAACCTAGGACGAAAAGTATTAGTGTTCGGCACATTTGGCAGTTAAAGAAATGCCGGTTATGGGAGAATATACCTGATATGAGTATACACAGCAAGAGTGGATCAAATCTTAGAGAAAATAAAGGTCTGCATCACACTCCTATCTATCTATCTATCTATCTATCTATCTATCTATCTATCTATCTATCTATCTATCTATCTATC
>UZAN01040281.1:64867-84031 GCA_900618425.1 Echinostoma caproni
AGAAAATGCTCTTCTCGCTGTGATTTGAATTAACCCTTAGCCAAGACAACACTACACAAATCTAAATCCGTTTCTGCTTTGATAAGAGACAGTAGTAACCACTGTGATAATTCATGTGTGCAAAATTCAGCACATGTGGAGACCGTGGTTGTCGCCATCAAAGAAAAGACCGAAGTCAAACAATGACGCTGACCGGATTCCACAAAATCCAATGTGCGTGGGTGGTTCTGTGTCTGTATGTGTGTGCAAAGGTTATCTCTCTGGTTTGAGTTTTCTTTGATACATTTTCAAACAGCCTCTCTGTGAAAACTCGCACAAATAACCACGAAAGATGTAAAGAGTTTATTTAGCACAAAATGGTGAACAATGTTGCAAGAATATTTGAAACCTGGTTGAATCGAATTGTTCCGGAATCTTTTCGATTTCGTTCTGATATTTGGCTGCGGATCGTGTGACGAATTAGCAGAACTCTTTCTCTGTGCCTGTGGAGAACTCGTGGTAGGGACAGTAATGAACACGTGCTCGGTCCTCGATTCGTTGATTGAGTTCAAGCAGTAAACAGTGATCCGGAACGGTATGGGTTCCTAAAGGATGTGCAATTCTATAAGGCCTAAATTGATGACTGTAAGGGAGGGAATTTCACAACTAGTATTTTCAATCGATAGATGTACTTGAAGTTTTATCGTCAGAAGGTCTGCTATCTTTCAAAAGAGAGTACCACTCCTCAATACAAATGACGAAGTAAAAAGCATATCACATCATTACCTAACGAGACGGTAAATTATGGCTTATTGACTAAAATCTGGATATCTGTGATTTTGTACGGTTAAGAAATTATTGTGAATAAATCATATTTCAGATTTTGCATTCCCTCTCCCCAACCGCTACCATTTTCACAAATGGGGTTGTATGGTATTCCAAATAAGTTAGCTTTAGCTTTACGAGTCACTGCTTCCGTTTCCATATGTGAACCTCCAGAAGGGAGAACGTATTTCTGTTCGGCCGGGATTAATTGCCTTTTGATCCAACCTATGCTTCTCTGAATTACCCAATTTTATGATGTAAGATCCACTTTTCAAACAAATATTCCACCTATTTGGTGAAGAGTATATATTATATACTAGACAAGACTCGATGTAAGACCGTCGGAATCGGGACTTTACACGATTTTCTGTACTGTTATTAAAGTAACGGGTTGGCGTTTCCCGTAACCGAATTGGAGGCCTCCGTTTTTGTGAAGTTCACGACTTCTAGATTTTATCGTGGATAGAAACTGCATCAAGTGAAATTTTCCGGAGCCTATGGTACAACAGAACATTGGTCTAACAGATAAAATAAGGTTTATTTATTACTTATTGCTATCATTTGCCACAAAGAGATATCATTTTCAACAGTCAATATTTGTGTCCAAGTTATGATTGCTTAGTGAAAAATATAAAGGCTCCGGAATCCATCAGTAAATTATAAGCAGGCTTTGAAAAAATGAGTTTGTTTTGTTGATTTGTTTAGAGGAGCTCTTATTCAACACGTCAACGAATACAGTAGAAGAGATAGACTCGCAGATTTCAGGATATATCATACATGAATGGGAAATAGCGTATTCCAGTTTGAAAAGGTTTGCTGGTTTCTTTCGCTTTCAAAAGTGTATTACAGCTAGGAGAAAACCGGGTTCCACACATCATGCGGTTTCGGGGTAATAGGGGATTTGAGGTAAAAGTGCTATTGCTTGAGAGAGTTACTCGAAACAAGTGAATGCAAGTACGCGCATCAGTTTGGTTCTTGCTAGATCGCGCTTTTTGGTTAGATGCGCCACCCACCCCAAACGATTATCTCGTGGTTATAATTACACGTTGATAAATATCTGGTTGTCGTTCGTTCAGATACATTTAAAACTATGCTTTCCAATTATTGAGATGGTTCCGACGAATGTGATGTAAGTCTGCACAGTTAATTTCAGATGAAGAAACGCAAATGTGCGTAATCGCAAACCCGCTATTAGTTTTAGTTTTCAATTTGTATAACCGTGAACCATGCACTTTTGTGAACCGCTTTTGGTCGTTGTCTTCTGGCTGCCCATTTGGATGAACAGCAGGCGAAACACAAAAATGCAGAAAGTAGAGTCAAATAGAGAATGGAGAGGTTCAGTGAATGTTGTAATGTTGTAAAGAAATTGAGAAGATGCACAAACGCCACTGTTTAGGACACTCAGCCATATCGCTCAGCGTCTCTAACTATCAGTTACGACCATCCCGAGGTCTCCATCCAGGGAACATAAAGGGACCTACGTGACCCAGTCCCCTGGTTAGGGTTTTCATACCCTTGTGCCATGTTTCAACTTGACAACCCTTGGGTTCATTCCACCAATACCCGCCTCCATGAACATCGCTCACCGTAATCTATGAAGTTCGACCACTTGCTCCAGTGGGTGATCGCGGTCACCCAAACCTCTGTGCCCAACCTCAGCATTGCTCGTCCGGCCGCCCCACCAAATTTGTGCAATGCTGCGTAGACAGCGGTGTTCAAACACAGACAATCTATCTTTATCCTGTTTTCTTAATGGCCAGATTTCTGCCCCCTATAGCCAAACTACTGCGGCCTACAATGCACCCTTCACAGACAGCTAAATGTTGCGGCGGCACCACAGATGTCTCAAGTTGGCAAATACCAACCAGCCTTCTGCATGCGAGCTGACACTTCATCCGCCAACCGGGTGAGATGTAGCTTCCTAAATTACAAAACTTATCCTCTTGCTCTATTACTTTCCTAGTTAGAGTGAGTCTGGCGCTCAAGCTATACAGAAAAGCTTCCAACTCACCTGGGTCTTCACTTATCAGCACAGTGTCATCTGCACAGTCCAGATCAGACACTCTACAGACACTCTCCCACATAGAATTAAACAAAGGCTGTTATCCTCGCACGAGGATGGGGCTATTTTCATAATCAAATCTATATTAAAGTTCAATAGAAAAAGAGAGAGAGGGCACCCCTGAAAGACACCACTTTTCGTGGTGAACTCAGGGGAAAAAGTGCCGTAAGCACGAACTCGACTTCGGCTATGTGTATAAAGGGATCCTAATATTGAAATTAGCCTCTCGGGGACACCTTTTAGGAAAAGGCAGAGCCAGAGTTTAGAGCGGTCGACTGAGTCGATGCAACCTCGATTAGGTCGAAAACCAGCCTGGTTCTCACGCGTGCACGCTTCCCGTGCGGCCGACAATCGACGGAGTATGATCCCGGCAAGAAGTTTAGAGACAATGTCGATTAAACTAATTCCTCTGTGGTTTTCACAGGAGGATCTTTCATCTTTCTTGTAAATCGGAAAGATAACCGATTCACACCATTCGGATGGAACCTGTTCCATTTCACATATTGAGTCAAGAAGTTTCGTTAAGCCCAAGAATAACGCTGAGTTTCCAGCCCTAAACGCCGATGGAAACAGCCCATTAGGGCCAGAAGCCTTATGTCTTTCGAGATAACTTATTTCCCGGGAACACTCTATTCCAGTTGGAGGCCTGTCATCAATTGGGAGTACTTTCTCAGTCGATGTGGGGGTGATAGGTCAGAAGTCACTTAGGGGCGGGCCAACTTAGCTTCGAAATGTTCAGCGCATCGCTCAAGACGGCGTTGCTGATGGTGAATCTGTGTGCCATCGGATTTCTTAATTACCTCACGCCTAATTTCCTAAACCCCTCTATTATCTATACCGCCACCGCCACCCCCGTTTCCAGATGTCCACAAACACCTCTTCTATTTTCTACGAATCTGAGAGAGGACATAAATACCAGATTGGCTCAAAAGTTATACCAGACGTAAGTTATTCGATCAGATAGTTTCGATGTACAGAGCTTTTCACTTGATTCCGATTTTGGTCTTTAGCCAATCAAATGCGTTAAATCTATTTTCAGTTCTGCGAAGTCTTTTCTGTTCAACTACTCGACGACGGTTTCTGACCGTTTGCTACGAATAAACTCGGTTAAAGCCCTTTCAGAGTCATCAGCGACAGCAATAATCGTCGGTACGTTGAGAAACTTTGCTGAATCTTTTCCTATTCGCAAAGTAGAAAACTTTGTATTCCAAGCTCCACCATTCAAACATTTTTCAATGTGCATTTCCAGTCTCGCTTCCCTGCACTCCCATCGTTTCGCCGGCCTCGTGAAGAAGAATTTATAGGGTTAAGAAGAGGATTATTTATCAACTCAACTGCATTCATTTGATTAACTGTTAAGGGAAGTTTAGCGTTACACTTTAGAAAATAGGAAAAATTGGAACACAAAATTCTCTGGAATCCCACAAACCCTATTTAAGTGATCTTATTTTCTGATCGCTTACATCTATTCACATGTTACTTTTTACATTTATTCACAAGATTGCCATTCCGTCATATACTGGCGCTCAAATGCATAAGATTGTTTGAAACTTCCATATCATCCACGAATTTTCTTTAACAGATATTTAATTGTAAGAGAATTTTAGTTAGAAAAATAAACATGCAAAATTTGTATTTGAACCTTGATGGACAATTTCAGACAGAGTCAGAAGCGTAATTTTAAGCCCCTCACTCTGTCATTTTACTTTTTTCAAACCACCTGATTTCATGGTACTCGAAGCAATTGAACACGATAAGAGGCATTGTAACTCGCCAACCCCCAATTGGGAGTGAACCTAAAACATTGCAACCAGAACTCGAGCTTACTTAGCAACGTCACCTACGAGCAGCTAACCAAACGTCTTTATTGTATCCATACACCATACAGAACAAATGTCCACAACTGTCAGTTGCTCTAGTATAAAAACCGTCCAATGCATTTCGAATCTCAATGTCGAAGTAGAGGATTTCCTAAGATTGCCTGATGATTTTGTGTAAACCTTAGCTAAATCATGAAATTAATCAATTGAGGGAAGGATATATCTGATGTGATCATTAGCCAATGTCTTTGGAGTTGGGATGGGATAATTTTTCTAACCATTTAATTTAATTTGTTCCACATATGATCACGTTCTTTCTAGGTTTGAGATCAGTCGAAAGCTGTCCCACACTGATTTGATGCTTAGATCCAAAACTGTGTCAACCGTGCTCTACCACACCAGATGATGGACTGGCGAGGAACATGACTCAATACTCACCCATTGTTACAAAATCTGATCTGCCCTCATCAAAAGCCGTTCGAAAAGAGGTTTATTTTCTCATAGGACAGCTGGATTCCACCAAGGTGAGTGACAAAATGACACCTGGAACTAGCTATGTCTCCCATGTCAAAGCTATCACCACTCGCGTTCGTCGAAAAGTGAGAAAGATCGGTAGTGGGGGAGATATAAGAACCAATTAAGTGCATCTACTAGGTTGGAACCCATCGGTATTATTCTACTCTGAAAGTAAATCAAACTAAGTAACATGAGAGTAGTGGAAGATTTGATTTTTTCATAAAATGAATTGGTCGTGTAAATGAGGTGTGAGCTAAAATACGAACAGGTACTGGACAGTTTTCTTTAACCTGGGTAGGTTTCATCAGCAGCACGAGTCCATCGACCTAATTGGGGATCTAACCCTGTACCTCATAAATAGAACTGAAACACACTACGCACTCCGCCTCAGGGAGGGGTTGCGAAAGTTTCCAACCGCGTCATGACCCCAAAGACTAGAGCTGGGATGAGATAGGCTCATGGCCCGGAACAAGCTCACAAAAATGGGTTGTGCTTTATTGTGTATATTCAAAATGAGAAACGGCCTGATCAGTTGCCCGGTGGCCGAGTGGGTAGTGTAGTTGCGTTCTACTTGTGGGTTACTGGTTTCGGTTCCTATGGAGTTCCATGGATTCGCACTGCTGATGAAACCCACCCAGGTCAAAAGAGCTGTCCAGTATCTCTAAATATTTTAGCTTACACCCAGTTTACACGATGAATTCATCCTATATATATGTAACTAGATAGAGCTAATTTGTTTCAAAATGACTGTGGTAGAAAATAATGAGCCGGAAGATCGACCCAAAGTGTTCATTTTACTTCCTATTAAGACAGAGATGCGAGAAAAGATTAAACTACGATGGAAAACTGAAATATTAAATTTATTATGTAATTAATTCTGGGCTCCATCCAATCCTATTGAGGTCACTGGGTTTGCATCATTTTTAAATCAATATAACGCGGTTTTATGACAATCGGAGTCAACCGTGTTTGAAAAACTTCAATGAAATGTTCAGCAAAAATGAAATGAATCTATTTGATTTCCAATCTGGCAAAATCACACCGTGTCCACGAATTTAACGTTGCCGTTCATTGAACATTTTGAAAACAAACAGCTTTCATTTATCAAATGGATTTTTTCACTCAATAAATGATACCCTATCACTCGAATTTTAACACATGTATTTTACGAAGTCGCAAAGAATAACGAAATACCAGATGCGTTCAAAATAATAGCCTTCCTTGCAAAGGGGTTTGTGCATAGTCGTATTTGTGAATATTCCATGAGATGGGGAAACGTGAGCGAAATGTCTAAGTCAAATTGACAAAAATTGATTTTGTGTGTAATCAGGTGTTTGATAAGAGTGTTCTTTGGAGCGAAAAATGCCTCACCGTCAAGCACTTTGAGGAATGTTAATAGCTCACTTTAGAACATTCTCTGGGTTCGAATATAACAAACTGGGGACTGAAATAGGGTCAAATAGAAACGAAAGTAAATAATCATGGTAATTTAAATACAGTTGTTTTTCCAGCTTAGGGTAACTACGGAATCAATTAAAGGAGAAAAAATAGGTTTACCATCATTTGGGGTCACGATATCAAGGAATGAATGAAAACTATTGATAAAAGCAGGATTAAGTGGTTAATAATAGCACGTCCAAAAACGCATTTTGATTTTTTCTGATTTTGATAGAGTAAATATTTTGTAACTGAGTAAAAAAAACCTATGATTGAGACTCAGTTACGGGTCTGAATTACCCTTCATTCATCGCTGGATGACAGAAGAATATCTGCAGTTTTAGTCATAACGAAGAACAGATCTTGTGATGTACATTTGCGAGACATCAGAGGTTTAACAAGCAACCGCTTTTATCAATTGGGTATGAATTAGTTTTGTTTTATTCTTTTTTATTGCAATATTAGATATGGGGATTTTGCGACTGGTTTGGTTATCTGCTTAATGCATTCACCATCAAACCTGAAATGCTTCGAACCTTGAGTTAGGAAACTTTATATCCACATTGATTAGATTCTAGCTCGGAGTTGATGAAAGTTTCCCTCGACTACAACCCGTGAGTGCCGACACAGAGCCCTAATTTTGAGCTTCCTCCTTTTAGTCATTCATTTGCTGTCTTTAGCCTCTGACCTACCACATTCGTTTTGCCGATGACGTAACATTTTCTTCGTTAACATTATCTTGCCTCCTCCTGCTCTATGGTCACCATCCTACGTATAAGCCGTTATGTTCTGACATCCCATTTCACTCTCGTCCCGGGGGAAATCTTAACTTGGAGTTTCAGAAATGATGTGCTTCTATGGCTGCTCTTGTGTTCACTTACCCATGTGTATCAACCCTTGCCCCACAGCTACACCTTGATTAAGGTCCTATTATTTCGAAGAATTCTTTCTTCCTCTCCATTTTATGTTATCCCTGTATTTTTCTCCTCGTGTTATTACTAGTGGTCACTCCACATCAAAGAGCTTTTCACTCCAACCCACTTTCATTTATCACAAAAATCCCAGATTCATCTTACTCTCAAATACTGCAGACATAGGGGTGTGCGGGAGCGGGAGGGAGAGCTTCATCTCCCTAACGCCCCATCTCTCCGCGTGGCCATTGTTAACGTAAGACAACCAGCCTCATCGGCGAATCACTCATGATGTTCAAGTCAAGCCAACTCAGGTCAATTCAATAATCCACTCTGATTCGCCCCATGGGGTTGAACATTCAGCTACTACACAATCACTCTTCTGTAGTCAAAATGACAGGGTAGAAACACAAGGAAGGGTGATGCGCTGCATACACAAACATTTAAGTTAATTCAGCAAAGTTTTAGTTTAAGGCTTTTAATCGCTAAATCGGCGTTATTAAGAAACCGTGCAAGGTGCGGTAGTACACAAAACTGGTGTTTTTGTGGCGCGTGCTTTCATATGCTTATATTTGAAGCGATTGGTTGACTTAGAGATACATTTACTAAGATGAAAGCGCAGAGGGCGAGGTGGGTCTAGTAGTATTCTAGCAAAAAGTTTCTGGTAAGTCCCAAAGTGCTGTGAAATTACAAACGGCAGAATATGTTCGTGAGACACAACACTGTATCAAAATACGTGTTTGATGTATGTACGCACGAGTTTGCGGTCTTTGATCAGAAGACCGGAGAAAATAATTGTGAATGCATAAAGCCAGTGCGAGAAGATATAAGAGAACACAAACGTTTCATGAATTAATTTAGGGTAGATATCATTTTCCAACGAATAATGTGAAATGTGACTGACTTTGTGAAATGCCTCGACGAAATGAAGAGACCAAAAAACATCAAGGAAAATGGTGACGCTGAGGTATTTGACGGAAAATTATTCTTTGTCGATAATGCCATGCTGATAAGAGTTCCTTACATCAATGTATTTCTCACTTTTCAGCAAAGAAAATAAGGCAACTTTAAACTTGAAAGTATTCATTCCAAGGTTAAAATGTGGAGGGCAATCGGTGCGCAGTGAAATGTTAAGCTGGCATTTGAGGTACTTGAAGGAATCCGAAAACTTCATGCCATAAACCTCAATGGTATACTTTTTGAGCAAACAATCATCAGAGGTAGACATGGAGGAAACAGGTTGAGAACAAAACTAGATTACTCTCTGGAGATCTATATACGATTTAGACAATTTATGATCATTTTTAACTCGATCTGTTCAGTGACTCCCAATTTTATGCACCATGAACTTCCGTTGAGATTTGTATTTTGATTACGATTTCTCTACCACCCACTCATATAATGCGTTGTTAATATGAGGACTGGGCAAAACGTTTTCGGATATGCAGTACACGAGTACGAGGTGCAGATGACCGCGCGAAGATAATGTGATCTGTTATATATGGTAAATTATATCCAGTGAATGCAACTTACAGAACAATATACCAACAGACTGTAAGGAGGAAACACAGTCGATGTCGCTGGAGGGTGATGAATTTCTACGACTACAAATGTGGTTTATAGCAGCAGCAGTAGTAGTAGTAGTAGCAGCAGCAGCAACATCATGTTATGGGCATCGTGCAAGCCAGCGTAGAGTAATACCCACACCGCACAAAATTTTTATGATAATCCCTATGATAGCATTCTCGCCTTTTCTAGTCAATGTCTTATAAATCTACTGGTTCTTCACTTCAGCGACTGTTGGTATTGCACAAGTTGCAAGTTATGTGAGCCTTTAGTAACGGCTTTTTATCGATTTACCTCAATTACAGGTCAAGGATATTGATTCCGCTTCCAGCGTTTGAATGCAAAAATTGTGGCTAGCAGGCCCAAACTCTCCACAATAAGGGTTATTTGCATTTTTTTCTGGCTGCTACCGTATGAAATCATCTTGCTTCGATGTGGACGTGCTTCTTCGCCAGCATTACTGTCTTGCTGGAGAAATTCTTTCTATTTTTATGGATAAATTGTGCTTTTGTTAACATTGAACACCTGACTAGTGTTTAAGAGGCCCTATCTATGCATTTCTTCAATACGCTGCCTTATTTTTCACTGGAAGCTCTTGGATTTTTATCCGATTTGATGCATGATGTTATTAAAAACGTTCATTCATCGAGCAGCAAACCTCGAAGTGGAACTGTAAAAGTCAATTTTCACCTTCCCTGGAATACATTTATATTCCCTCCATGTCGGACTAATTTAAAATTTAAAAAGTTTTCATTTCGAAATGTTTAGATAGCATCGTGGGTACGAGCCATACTACATGTATTACTTGTATTGACCAGAATAAACATCCTAACGAACGAACACTCATTTACTAGAAGGTGAACTTTCATACTGCTCCATATCAAATATTTTGGAATTTTGAGCAGTTATTTTTTAAACACTTACAACGTCTATCATCATTCTCAAAGTCGCCAGAATTCATCTGGTGATACAAAGGATTAGGAATATTGCAGCAGGAGGTAAATCTTGGAATGAATTTTTTTTACCTATGGATATCGATAACCTGAGACTGATATACATTTCTAAATTGAGGGTTGTATCTCACCAGTTTGATTTTGTCGGGAATCTGAATTCCCCTCTGAGCCATTTTTGAGTTGGATTCATCAGGTCTCTGAAGAATCACGTACTTCAAGGCTAATACAGTTTCCAATAACTACTGTTCTCGCGAAATGGTTAAATTTTTTCTGTCTGGTGGATGACTAGCAACTTTGTTTTACAATTTCCGTTAAAAAGAACAGTTTAGTTCTTTGTTCAAACTTCTGTTTGGCAGATTGAATTATAATGTTAAAAAAGAGGACTTTTCAGTAGCCCTGGTGGGATTCAAACCCACGCATGGACGCCGTATATGATTTTGTACGCCGAAGGCTCTACCAACGGAGCGGTGTGGCCTCGTAGCTCAGCTGGTAGGGAGTGTGCGGCACAAATGCGTATGTAGCATCCATGCTTCGTTTCAAATCCCACCGAGGCTACTAAAATTTTCCTATTTTCAAGATTAGTCTAGTTCTTGTCAATCAATATTTCATCCCCTTAGCTGCTTTTTTCACTCTAAGCTTCCAAAATTCAGTCGTTTGGTTGGCCACCAAATTGCTTTGGTGATGTATGATTGCTTCTCAACTTTTCAGAGTCCATCTGAACAAACGATGCGCCAATAGAATTTGGTCTTATCCACCGAATGTTGCATGAAAAATTATCCATTCAGCAAAATCAGAAAATAAATCAAATTAGTCGAAAATCACAGCTTGTTGGTGCAATACAATGCTCTTTTGAGTGGTTCATCACCGAAACGTTGTTTCATCAGAATTGGATTGAGATCAGTTTATGCTATCGGAAAGATAACTATATTTATCTCCTTCTCAGTCAGTGGCAGTAGCAGTAGCAGCAACAGCAGCATCTTCATTCGCAACCTCATTATCCTCATCGATTTTCCACGGTTCATTTTGCAATAAATCATTCTTTTTCTGTTTGTCATCCGCGGTTGGATACTGGAGTGTGCTGTTCCCAGTTCAGGAAAGAAACATCATCACAGACGAGGAGAAAAATAACTGTCTACGAAGTTGAAGAATTTACCGAGTAGATAAATGTTCTATAGAAAGATGTCAGCATGAGATGAGAGTGAAAAGGGTTTTATTTTATCCAAAATAGCAATCTGAAAAATGCAAGTATGGAAAATAGAAGTCACATAAAAGTGGTGAAATAATTATTGATTAGTTTGTAGCTCACAAATAATTGCGTTAAAACAATCAAAATCTCATCCATCTGTAGGCTGCATAAATGAAGTAAGTCAGTAGTAGATTTGGGCACTCGAATAGGCGAATTTTCAGTGTTATAGGTCATTGAGATTAACCCGGGATCATTCATATTTTGCAGCTTTTTCAACTGGATCGACTGAAAGGAAACTAAACCTAGCATACCGGAGGAAGTCTCAAACTGTGCCAAAGTGAAACTATTACTTTGGTGGATAACAAAATTTCTCCCAACTGGTCCGGAAATATCACTTGTACCAGTATTTTTTATGACTATTAATATATATGAGTTGTAGAAAGTGGCGTGTAAAAGTGGGTGAGAATTCTTTACAAAAGATTCCAGTTCTTTCATTCCGAAACGAATCGTTCGACAAGTAACACTTGGATAAGTCATTGGACAGGTCTAACAGTCGGATGCTAGTGATAATTCACTGAGAATAGAGTTGTGTGGATTTGTATTTTATCCGAGATACCAAAAATTGCACATGTGAGTAACAAACGATAAAACACAAAATATGTCGGGATAACGCAGAATATAAATCTAATGATGTTTGTATTGAGACTAACCAGTTCGTGGTTTTTTATCAGGGGAGAACATTACCTGATAGTTTTCCAAGCTTGAGCAACCAAAGAGAGGATTCTCGTTCTGTTCTCTGGGCTCAGTAAGACCAGTAACTGTTTTGTGAAGTACGTGCACAACGAGATAGCGAGAAATTTACGAAATGCTGTCGTATCTAGGCCTCTTGTTTACAGTTACTTTTGGCATGAAATTTAAAAAGTATGAAAGTTATAAAGAGTTTACTTATATAGAACCATCATCATCCTCTTATCCTTCTTTTATGAACTATTTCAAATTCAATCATCGCTGTAGGTATCTTTCAACAGTTTCTAAATGTTTGTCGTAAAAGTTAACAAAACGTACGGAACAGTTTTTTCATCTTTGCTCCAACACAGGTAAAATGCGTATTATTTTTATCAACTGCCATAATTTATGACTCAAAACCCTTGTGTCATATTTGAGTGTTCAACAGTGTCTGTTTTGAAAAGCTGCTTACTCCAGGTTTTCTGCATAGCAAATAGTTTTACCGTAGTCAGTAGGGGTTCATACAAAACTGATAACTTGATTGTACCACTCGACCTTCGTCGATCTTCAACAGACCGATTTCGTGTCAATGTTGTTTTGCAAGTGGTTCTTTTAGGTATCTTTCCAACAACTGATCTCAGCGCATCTGGTTTGAGCACAAATTTGTTTACATTTTCGCTAAATTTCTGGAGGCATACGGATTCAGGAGCTGCTGAGCATTCAACATGATATTGCACCATACCAGTCAATGGACTTTTGATTACCTTCAATTGCATCTCACACATATAGTGCAACTTTCATTGAACTGATTTCTTTGCGAATCACCTTGATTTTGGGTACGAAACATTTTATTTCACAATCTCCTGTCCGGCAGCAAATATATCCTATACTACTAGTGTCTAATTAATAAGTTAAATTGCTTTGTTTGTCAAGCGGTTAAGATCACCAAATGATCACTTCGAAGATTGTGTAATTAACTCCAGCCGCACCACCACCACCACCACCACCACCATCGCCGAGCTTTCCTCTTTCGTTATATCTCATGGCAACCATTCTGATTGGTCACCTACCCGACTGTGGAGATTGTTTTCATCATCACGTGTTCAGTCAAAGAAAACAAAAGAAAAATAGTGTAGAAGGAAAGTAGGGTTGTCTGTTTCGGTATACGTTTTCATCCCAGTCACGTGACATTTTTCAACTGAAGCTACTAAAATCTGATGAGTAGTTTCTTATAACTTAGTTATTTTTGGATTTCGGATTTTGGGAGGTTTTATACCATAAGCGTACAATGTGTTGAACTTCATCGTTCTGATCGACTATATTATTGTTTAGAGCATCTTGCCCAATAATACCAATCTCACATTAAAAATTCACCTTTGTCTAATAATTACTTCATACCCGCACCAGGAAATATAGGTCTTCATAAATGTGAGTTTAGATCATTGACAGAATTATCTATCTGCCTGTCTGTCTCTTTGTCTGTCCGTCCAAGGAAGCCGTCTGCTGTGTCGCAAAATGGTTTCCAGTTTCGCTTATGCATTAGTCTCATTTGGTCCTCTTACTCAAAAGCCCTTTGGCCTATCATATGTCTAGGAGGGTTACCACCTTCCCATGAACAGCATTCATTAAACAGTTGGTCCGTTGATAATAATAAGAAAAACTTCAGCCGTACACGCTAGTTGAACAGTGTGCAAAAAACCGTGCATGTCAACTGGAATGTCTAGATTGGCGTCATCTGATGATCTGAATAGAGCTTTTCATCAGTGAACCTCTACACGTAGTGGTGCTTAACTGTTGTTTATGCATTTTTGTCAAGGTGCGGATAAGAAGTGCGGAGCACCTTGCGCTACGCTCACCACGTGGTAAACAAGTATAACCACAATGTACCTTGGTGACTAATGACAGCTATGACGCAAAGGGTCGTGAGCCAGATCATATTGCGCTACTACTGTCCGGAATTTTATAAACCAGGGTGGCTGTAGTCTATCTGCATATAAGACCATACCTACCGGTGAAGTGTGTGATACATGATCGCGTGAAATCTTGTTAGCGAAATGTAGCTAAGTCACATGTGTTCCTGTATGGTATTCGAGGGTATTGCAATGAACCATTTTATGATCTCATAAAGTTGATGAGAGAGGAGTCATTCAGAAAACTATGTACTGTCTGTAGAGATCTCTGGCAAAGCTTGGTTAGCACAGAAGCCTTGACAACTGATATCTGATTTAGTTAGATGTTCGTCGATAAGATGGAAGAATAGAAAGTTGGGAACCAACATGAAATATAATACCTCACTGAATCAATATGACGAACCTTGCATCAGTATCCCACATAATTCCCCGTATGATCAATATCTTTGATATTCAGCGTTATCGACAATTTGAATAGTCTGATGACCCTCACTGTTCATAAGCAAGCGTTCCTTATGTATTGCAACAGTGTTTACTGAAGCGAAGTCATGGCCATCAAGCAATAGACATATATGAACCATGAAAATGCTTGAGCCATACCAAACTATTGTTATAGTATTTTTCAACACAAACAATAAAGATTAGTAGAAAAAAGAAAGGTTGCTTTCTATGGCCACTATTTGTAAAGAACACAGAGGACTGCCTTTGATGAACAGAAACGCCTACTCTCGTTCATCGGTTTTGAATGGAAGAATAAGATCTTGCATTCAAACTAAGATTCATGAAGTTTATTAGAAGTGATCACATTTGGAACGGATTATTCGTTGTTTTATATTTTCTGTTTATATTTTCGGTCGATTTACTTCAACGACTCAATCAAACAAATAATATCAACTTCACGTTTGGTGAAAACTCATTCTCAAAATTGAATTTACAGAGAGTTTGCTCAACTAAATGTATCTTTATAAATTATCGTGTGATTCAAAGGATGATTCTATATAAAGTTGCTAGCGGTTTAATTTTTCGGTAAATCAGGGTGAAGTTCAGCACAGCAAAGTGCTAGAGGTAATGTCTCATGCGCTTAAATTTAAAAAGCGTGCACAATGAAAGTCTGAAGGTCAGAACATAACAGGCCATGCAGAAAAGTTCAATAACTGTTACCCGAATTCATATGATCTGGGTTCTCCAATGTTCCTCAACTAGGTTACCAAGCTCATCATGATGATTTGATATAAGCCGCAGCGAAGTTTGATAATCAGCAACAAGAAACAACAGATACTGTTTCACCGTTGTTTTAACCACAAAACTTCTGGTTTATTGCCAAAACTCTTAATCCTGAGCTTTGCTGTAGTCGACCAATACCAGAAGTAAACCGCTGAGGAAATTCAGAATGCTACGGTTGAACGCTGGTTTTTGATTTTACAAAAAAATAACAGACACTGTGGTTGGAGGTTCCGTAAAATTCTTTTCATTATTGCGTTTATCGTATGTGATTATTTCATTACGTGAAGAAAGAACTCCGTACGGGGAATAATCGACACCCCTCATTCTGTATCAAGCCTCAAACCCAACAAGAATTTTCCATGGATCTAAGTACCTGTTCAATCAAATGTAAGAGGCGAAACATACCTTGTGAATACTTACAGATTACATTCAAAAATTAAGTGGTTTGAATGGCACAACATTACGACATAAGCTTCCATTATAGTTCGGTTTATAGTTTTACAGCTGATATTTCACAATTCACTCAATAGAACGACTTTCTTTTGATGCAGATAAAATCATAAATGGGAAGTCCTACGATAAACGAGGAAGTGCCTCGCTGATTACTCAAGTTTACATGGTTTATCTATCACTCAAAATTGTTGTTACGCTTGGGATTAAACACCCCAACTATCGCGGTTGAACAAAATATCTGTCTGGTGTTCAGCAACGTGTCGATTAACTGAGTCTACAAAACCATTGTTCTTACACTGATCTGTCCCGAAACTGCACTGTTTGGTGGAAAATCAATAGAAAGCGGAGGGAAAATCAAATACAAACCTTATCCTAAAGACGTTCCACGTTTGTCTCATCAATTCCAGCAGGACAATTTTTAGTAACATTTTAGTATACTTAACTTAATGTCATTTACCACAAATCGATAAGGTTCGCACAAAACCAAGATAGTCGAGTTGAGTGAAATAGAATAAGAAATATTATATCGACAGCAAAATGTAACAATGTTTGTATATCTTAATTGGACGAAAATCCTCAGACTAGGGTTTTCGAATTTTGTACGCAATGAGATAAACTCATTATTTGACTAAGGAACATCCTGAGTGAAATTTGTACGTATTTTTGGACATACAAATGCAAATTTTAACCATACGACATGCAGGACAAACAAATATCCAGTCTTTAAATAAGGCGTTCGGTTGTGCACAAAGTCTGTCCTCCGATCTAAGTGCTATTTGGACGCTATATACGAGCTGTACAGTCCTACTTGTCACATAATTCATTCCTGACCCGTTTCGTTTGAAATGCATTTAGGATGGATACTCTTTCTCTAAGCCATCGTTGATGGCACATAGCTCATATAATGCTAAGAGCCGAAATAAATCTGGCCTTCTAGCCGATTGATCACACGTTCACATGACATAAAACATTGAAAGGTGGATAGTAATTTTTGACAAGATTATTTTACAATTGACAGATCCCATTTTGAGGTATCATTTTTAAAATGATTTTCAAATTCATGATTGTTTTTGCCTGATAAACTCGAACAGAAAATGGCCGGTATTTGGCTGGCCAAAAAATGTCTCTAAGGGAATGGCTCATCGTATTAGACTCCCTACCACAATCGGCCAGCACACAAAACTGATTTTGCTACTGGTACAATCATGTAGCATAGAATCACTATGAAAATATAGGAAGGAATTAAAGCAAACACTAATTTTGAAATACAGTTAAATTCTTTACAAATCGAATCCCTTGTATAACCCAAAAATTAACCAACAGAAGACTTATTATTAGGAGCACCCGCAACTGAAGCGTATGAGTAAGTTGTTTTTAATTGATTGTTCTCCATAATTTATCTTAATACACCAGTTTAACCAGATCAAACGTACCCTCAAATGCACTACACTCAATTACCGTTTTATTAAAATTGAATCTCATCATTCGCCCGTGTTCGGGTTTTGAACTGTGAACCGTTGTTGTGGAAAATGTTTCCATTTTGTGGCAAATAGCTAACACCGATACGGAACAGAATTACCGATTCAAAGATGGTCAATCAATTCGTGTCAAGATGGCTTCAAAACAAAAGGTGACGTTTGGGGAGCTATATGCCCGAAAAAGTCGGACGAATTTAATCTGTTTTCACTTTCAAAGTTGATAAAGCAATGAAACATTGTTATGAATAGCTTGAGTGTTAATTTCTGTGATTGTATTTTTACCGAATTGTATTTTGTCCGTCAACCTAGTACGAAAAAAATGACTTTTAACTATTACAGAATGCACACAAACTTGGAATTGCTGGGGCAAAATAATGATGTTAATCATGCTATCTATACGATGTCAAAACAAAATCAACTAGCAAGAGCCTGACTGTATGCTAAGTTAGATAAGAAAGAGGACAAATTGAAAATTATTTCGATGAATGGTTCGTTATCTTCATTTAAAAATAAATGCATTTTTTGATTATTGAAAGAAACTGTACCTTAATTAATATTGTAAGATAAATATCCTATAAGGCTGGTGCGATCAGTAACCATTGACATTGGGGCCCAAAGTAACTCCCTGAATGGAGTTGTGATCACCACTGACGGTGTAAAATCATCCTTCTATGCAGTGAATAAACTGTCGGAATAGAAAGATGGATAGATAGATGTTACGAATGTCGTGGAGACTGAATAACATCTCTTTTTCAGCATTTCACTGGAAAATCATTATGATGATCTAAAGTGACATTTACTCACCGGTACCAGATATTCCTTTTTCGGTTACCGATTTCAACACTTTTCATCCGGCCACCATATATAAAATATTATCCCAAAATAACACTGCAGCAAACCTTCGTGAATGATTCTTTCATTTAAAATCACCAAAATGGTCTTACAGTCAAAGGAACAAATAAATCGATTTTTAGCAAAACAGATTAAGAGAATAAATACTCCAGTGAATTGAAAGCATTTGGTTTGATGTCTGTTAATACATATGTGAACGTTTCTATGCATTTGATTTGCCAGTACTGCTTCCTTGCCTGATGTAGATGGTGTCAACTGAGAATAGTGGGTTTGTTGTTGCCCTGGTTGGAAACTGTGATTTGCTGAAATTTAGCGGCACGCTTGATGATCAGTTGGGATAAGTATAAACCTGTGAAAAGATTATTTCCTCGTTTCGGCTAACAGGCACGGATATCAATTGATCGATTTAAATTCCTTTTTCTGATGTATCGCATATATGTGATTATGTTAATCGGAGGGCTGTTCGCATGGCACGATCAATGGACTTAATGTGAGAGCAACCAAATAGTCGAGAAGTTTCCCATTCACAGCATTATACTGTGCCTTTGTTCGTAACATGTCTACAATTTGGCTTCGAGATTCAACACCCTTAAAAGAATGTGTGCATTATGTGGAGTTACAGAAAAATGATAGGCAGGATTGCATGAAAGAAGAATAAGTTATCCAAAAATGCTGAGCTTCATATCCTACACCTAGTTTAAAACATATCTTGTGCGATGTGAGTTAGCGATCCGCAGATTATACGTTAACACTGAACATTTTTTTCATCACGCCCTACACACTTTACAGATAAGCATTTGTTTTAAAAGAAATTTTTCCACTTCTCTCACTGTCGTTATTTTGCTCACCCTATAGTTCGTTTCTACCGGCGTTTCCAAACAGGCTTTGTTGACCTCGAATTTGCGTCCGGCAGGCATCAACAAATGAACCACCTCCTATCCATAGCAGTAGCCTGGACTGTTATTGTTCGGCCAGCGTCGTTAAGGTAACTGTTTAAACAATTGCTTTGTGTGTGTAGGAAAGCAATTATGTGGATGAACTGGAAGGAAGTATACACACATTCACGAGCACCACACCCAAAAAGGTCATATCCCTTATCACGTGTGTGTCTATTAAAAACCCCCAAAACCATCAATTCTGTAAATTTGCCTAGACTGGGAACATAACCAGTGCAAGCACGCACATAACTAATTTAAGGAGAAATTATTTACGGCAATAAAATCCAATTGATATTTATAAGAAGTATAGCAATCTTTTCTTATTATT